>JACWTT010000089.1:0-69304 GCA_014851275.1 Cryphonectria japonica | reverse complement strand
CAACAACAACAACAACAACAACAACAACAACAACAACAACAACAACAACAACAACAACAACAACAACAAATCAACTACATCCCACCGGTCTGCTCTTTGTATTATCATATATACCAACACGACAACATGACCAAGGACAAAAGAAAGTGGACTATTGAAGAGGATGAGGCCCTGCTTCAAGGTCTAGAGGCTGAGCTGGCTCGTGAGTTTATCACCGTCTACATCCCAATCGCACTTTTCTTCTTGTTCTCTTTTTCTTTCTTTCTTTCTCTTTTTCTTTGTCACGTCTACAACGCAAGAGACTTGCTTGCAAAATATCCATATTGACTTGCAAATGTGTTACCGTCCCTAGGCCCTACCGGCCGAGGAAACTCGATCAACTGGAACGAGATCGCCAAGAGGGTTCCTCTTAGAAACAACAAGGACTGTCGCAAACGGTACTTGAATGGGATGGCTTGGAACCTCAAGAAGGTGAGTCCTTACTGGAATGTGTCTTGCAAGGCATTTTCGAGGCTTGACATATGACTGATGATGCGACTCTGTTTTCTTCCAATATAGGGACCTTGGTCGGTGGAAGAAGATATTCAGCTCAAAGACCTCATTCAACAATACGGCACATCCTGGGTGGATGTCTCCCGGGCCATGGGGACACGCAGTGCTGATCGTGAGTATCTACAGTAACTACCAACAAGACTTTGCACCAGAGTTGCTAGCCAAGAGGAAGAACTCCATCGCAAACACCTTCGACACAAAACTGACTTGACGATTATCAAACACAGAATGTTCGAAAAGATGGTATCACTGTCTTAACCCTGAACTGGACCGACAACCATGGAAAAAGGACGAAGTAAGTCAACTTCGGCTCATGGTTTTATTTATTTTGGCCCCAAACATATGATCATTGGTGTAGAGGAAGCAGACAATCCATGCGTGGGATGTTAAACTCGTGTCATGGTTCGTTTTCCTCAGGGTCTTGGTACACGTGACTAATGGATAACACTTTGCTTCAGATCCGAATTCTCTTGGACGCGTACAAAGTCCATGGAAGCAGCTGGAAGCTGATACAAGAAAAATATCTCCCGTCCAGATCGGCCAACAACATCAGAAACCAGCAAGTCCTCCTGAAACAGAAAGAAGAAAGAAGAAAAAGGTCCTTTGGAAGTACGAGCTAACTTTCAAGCAATCAGATACACTATCTTGACACGCTACAGCTCCAGATCAGGTCGTCAGAGCCCTAGCAGACGATCTGACTCGGGGTCACCGTCTGCTTCCAGCAGCCGTCGAACGACCGCCGAACCGCAGACAATCTACGACGATGCCGACCGATTGGCGCTCGAGGCTCCGTCCTTCAACATACACAAGAGCAACGCGGCTTCGCCCGGCGCGATCATCGCAGCATCTCCAGCGAGCTTCGGGACTGACATGTTCTCAGGATACCCGGGCTCGTCGACGGCGACGGCACCTCAGCAGCTCAACAGCAACAACAACAGCAACAACAACCCCTCAGTCTACACAGGCGTGCCAAACCTGAGCCCCGACTCGTTCCGGTGGATGGACAGCAGTGCCATGGCGGGGGACGAGTACTGCCTGGTACCCCATTCAGGCGCTGCCCCGAGGCAGCCGACATACTCGACGTACTTCCAACCGACCGATGGCAATTTTGCCATGATGCCGACTGGCACGGCTGGGGCTGTCGCCACGCAACCACATGGGCAGAATGTATCATGGGCCACGTATAACCCAGGTCTATTCGCTGCTACTACTACCACGGCACAGAGACCGGGTGTGAGCTGGGTGCCGCCGAGGGGAGCTCCCGGGTCGATTGCACCATTTGTGGATGATGGGAGCCTGCAGCAGATGGGCTACATGGTGGACGAGCGCCACATGAGACGACAATGGGAGAGTAAGTCATGAGAGACAGTAGCGGTCGTGCAGGTATGCACAAACAAAATTTTAATTTAGTAAAGCACCCAGGGGGTCATATTGTATTTGTAGATGATCACGGTCAGGAATGAGCATGAAGAGGATATGGGCCATGTAAATATGATTGATGAACCTCTGTATGTACAACTTCTCTTTCTTTTTTTGTCTCTTTGGAGAATAATGGCATGATTTCCATGTGCACTCGTTCAAGTAAATTGTGGTTTTGCTCGTGAAAATAGGAGTCTAGGTGCCATACCCGTAATTTTACTGTGATGCTTCTCTCTCTCTCTCTCTCTCTCTCGCTCGCTCGTGCAGGCCTTTCCCCTGCTGGTAATTCAGTCGCGTCTCAGACCGTAAGAAAATCTGAGTCACTAATTGAGTTACTTCCATAGCTCCAGCTATCACGACTGTCAAGGGTGAAGGAAGAGAGACTGCGGATGCTGGACTCTGACTAAGATTCATCAACCACCACCACCACATAGGTATTTTTATCAGCATATATCCAAGTGTGTTGAAAGACCAATTGCTGTTGTACTCAATTATCAAGACTTTTCCTCCTCCTTCTCTTCTCATTCTTCTTTTTGGATGCGCGCAAGCACTCGGAAGTGCTGTGCTTACAATGCCTTCAAGTCGGACCACGTAAAGATGAACGTTATGTTATTAAACACGCGTACAATGATTAGCATGGGTTACTGACATGTGTTTTCTGTGCAAGGTATTTGGCTTGATACCAAGTGAGGCAGCATCTTTCTCTGTGAGTTCGAGACATGCTTACTGATGGCTGAACCCTCCGTGTCCCCCAAGGAGAAGTAGGCATGATTACCTTTAGGAATACACGGACAGCAGTAACGACAATTGATCACCTTGCAGACGGATATGTCATTAGTTCATCAGAGAATACTTATAATAATACCATTCGATCTATGTACACATAATATTATGGATGCTGAGTTTATGTAGCTCTAACCATTTCGAAGTCCAGGACCAGCCCTGACATCTCAAAACCGCTGAAGCCCAAGTAATTAAAGAACCCCTCGGTTGCTTATCATGTTATCATTAATAATATGCTCTTTCTGTTTTCACCGCTCATACTCAACATTCTACAGCACTGAGGCTACCCAAGACGCCGCAGCGGGGGTATCCTTAGCATAAGTGAAATGCGTCGGGCCCAGGATATCTCCAAACTGGCAGATATCATCATCATCGTGGCATATCACCTTGACCTTGCTGGAGTCAATACCCGCGATGGTCGAGTTGCTGTCTGTGAATTATCAATGTCAGATAACTGATCAGGGGAAAAGTCAAGCAAGGGCTCATCTGGGGGGAATGGATGACAGCACATACCTGGGTCTCCAAATGTCACGACCGCACTGACAGCTGACATGCCAGAGGTCCCGACTTGGCTCGCAGCCAGGTGAACGACTTGTGCGCCCTGAGACCAGCCGCTCATGATGATTGAAGTACCGGTGCATGATGTTGCTGCCTTGTTCACATATGTGGCCCTGATGGAAATGAAATTTGTTACAGTCAGACAAACGTAATTTTCATTGGCTTAATTCCAAGAAAAGAGGCTTCCCCAAGGGGGGGGGGGGGCGGCGGAGAAAGAGAAGGAAAAAGCAAAAAAAGGAAAATTGAAGCTCCCAAGTGCATGGTCTGCTCCACAACAACAAGAAGAAGAACAACACCACTTACATCTCGTCGGCACCACCAGTAGACCCTCCCGTAAAATACTGAGCCACCGTCGCCGGATACGAGCTGGGGTCAATGCCCTGCATAGAGATATTCTTCCCAGGCAGGGCGCCCACGAGCTCGTCGAGGAACTCAGGCCCGACCAGCGCGCCCACGTTGCCCGGCTCGCCGGTGCCCCTGGCAAAAATGAGCATCACGTCCCCGCAGTCGCCGTTGACGAGGTCGCTGCGGGTCTCCTGGTAGCCCAGGACCTTGCCGGCGGTGCTCTCGAGGCCTGAGATGACGGCGTCTGCGCCCTCGAAGGCGATGTTGTTGGGGAAGAGGGTGCTGATCTCGGCTAGGACGGTGCCTAGGCTGAAGGCGTGGGTGCTTCCTACGGCCAGCGGGACGAGGGTGAAGACCGGCTTCATTTTTCGTTTCCTTTTCCTTTATGTTGGTAATGTTTCAAGATTTGAAAAAAAAAAAAAAAGGAAAAAAGAAGGACAACTCTGTAATTATGATTATATCGTTTTCCGCGGCTTTAATGGATGTAATTAGTCAGAGGGAGATATTGTACGAGGTCTGAAGGGTTAGCTGGAGGGTGTTTAAGATGTTAGGTAAGGGCCGGGGAAAACCCCAGAGTAAAAGGCTATCTATCGTATTTGTATCTGGGAGGTTTTCCCTTTCTTTTCCCACCGGGCCAGGCTTTACATAGGCACCATTGGCTGATATAATGATTGCTTAGCTGATGAACCAACGTCGACCAACCGTTCGGTGGCCACACGGTTTCTGGCCCGCTTACATGAGTTTGACCCACCACAGCCTCTTGCATGAGAGGCAGCGAACGGATTTCTAGGCATTATATGAGACAACAACATAAGCGCGCGAACGCCGTAATGTGGCCAATGACATGGTTTTGGCTGATACGACTTGGACATTGTTGGCCAGGCATCGCTGCTGGGCCTGTAGCACGGTCGTGCAAGTTTTCATCTTTTGCAATCCTTGTAGGAGCGCGGCTGTGTATGTTGGCTGGTGCTCTCTCAAGGAGTATAGGGTTGGTTCATGCCCAGAGTAAGCAGTTGCAGTGAGTTCCAAGCCCCTGTTCTGGGTGGCTGACCCCTCCTCCATTGTTCACCTGCGTATCGTAGTTCAAGTAAACACAGCATAAAATATACTTGACTTCTAAAGGAGAAGAGAGTTATTCTCCCATGATATGAACCCTTTTCCGCGCCGACTTCATCGCAATTGCAAGCAACTCATAGTAGTTCGTCGTAAGCCCGCCCTTGAAGGGGAAGGGGGGGAAAAAAGCAAGCACACATACAACTTGAAGAGACCGATCGATTGATTTTGGCTCGTCAATAGAGAATGGCAAATAACGCCACTGACCTTGATGCCAAGAATGTCAGATGACGAATATACGATGCAGGCCTCTTTCCATTGGATTCTCCCCCTTTTTTATGAGCCTGCAATGCATGTCTCATTTCGCCCTCCGTCCGTGATTCGCCAGAGTCCACCATGGCACGACTTGTTGCGCATTTGCTGCCCAATCGACGACCAGCGTCGATAACACTCAACGTCTGTCCTATGGCTTTTCAGTCTTTACTACTTACAACACCGAATCTCGTGAGGCTGACCTAACCCTGCCATTAATGAGGACACTCATATGAAGGCTGGTAGAGTCTGATTGGTGACGTATTTGACCGTCGTATTCCTCGTTCTCCTCCACGTCCGAGACAACCACGGTAAAGGCAGATCCGGATATTACCATGGAGAAAAAAAAAGCAAAAGTAATGAATGATGTGTGTCGAAGGCTAGAGGTGGGGGCAGGAAAGCCATGTGATGATGAGCTGCCGGCTTTCTTTTTCCAATCGTTGTCAAGCCAGGCCGACGTGCAAAGCCTGTGATCGGGCCACCGACCCCGTCGCCTTTCGGACTTGAACATGGCACGCAAAGGGGAGGGGAGGAGGGTGTGGCCTCAACATTGCACGCCGCGGGTAAGATGCCCTACCAAAAAAAAGCCTCCTCCGTCAAACCATACCATTCTCAGCCGGCACAGCAGCGGGAAGGGCCCCCGGGCGGAGGGGGATATGAGGAGCACGATCCCCGTGAGGCGGTGCTTACCACTTGGAGAGTAGGTGCCGGCGCCATGAGAGACCGTCCTTTTTTCCTCGTCTCCCTTCTTCCTTCTTGCGAGCTCACAGTGTGCCTGTTACCATAGTTTGCCGCGGGTCCGGATAGCAGTGACCGCCATGGCGTCGGCGCCGATCCAAGTTTGTGACGACCTGCTCTGCTGATGGCAGAGAATGCACACGAGCTCTGGAAAAAAAGAAAAAAAGAAGTCACGTGGCATTCGCAAAATTCCACGGGGCTCGTAGACCTTTTGAACTGGCGCCTGATCAAACACGTAGGTACCTAAACCAAGGGCGAGGTGACAAACGCTCTCCAAGCCCGATTCATCATGTCGTCATGAGAAAGTAAATACGTATCTTTGTACCTGTACATGCTGGGTCAGGTACTCATTCCATAGATCTATGAATATCGTGTAGATCCCCGCCCACTCTTGCAAATCTGGCTCTGTCGAGTGAGGCTGCTCAGCTCAGCCAGGCGCCCAAAGGTCGTGGGGTGTTTCTGGACCGCCTTGGTGGTCTCTGGAGTCGTCTGACACTTACCGTAACATCCAATAGGGCCTGCAGGGAGAAGAAAGGAATGAGGGGGTCAAAATCCATCTAAGAAGAAAAAGAAATGGTAGACGAGGCATTTATATCTAGCTCGGGTTCCGTTAGTACGCATGCAGAGCATGCACAGGCACGATATGTTGGGCAGACAGCGCAGAGAGGAGGCCAGTAGACTTGAACAGTGCCATGAAAACCCAAGTGAGAAGACACTTACAACACTAAGAAGCTTGGTTCTGAAACATCCCGAGAGATGCCTAATAGCTAGCCAGCGGATTGCGAAGTCTAACCTCTAAAGAGATAAGAGCCCTCTCAGCACCAGCACCAGCGCCAATACCAGCACCAACAACGACTGGGGCTATCCCACTTCTCTTCACCCGCTCCACTTGATCTGGGCCGGCAGCGTACCCAGTCTGCGGAGGGGAGGGGTTCATCGTGATACGAACGCCTGCGACCATCCGATCGTCAAGTACAGTAAGCCACTGCATAGATAACACCAACAACAACAAAGGAAGACGGATCCGGTGCGACGAGGGTGGGGGAGGGGGAAGCTGCTTGGGTCATGCACCAACCCCCTCCCTCCCTCCCGGCCTTTTTCCCCCTCTAGCCGGGTGCTGAGAACGGATTTGCCAGTGTATAGTCTTGCGCTCGCAAGGATGGAAACTGGTGGACGGTGAGTGCACGTGAACCAGGTGAAGTCTGAATGACATCTTGTGGCTGTGCTTCCTGGATAGGCTTCGACGCCACTGTAGCAGATGCCTTGCCTTCCCCTTTCCCGCTTTCCTCGTGGTGCCTATGTTTGCATGTAGACAGTTGTCATACAAAGCACTAGCAGGTCAAAGCCCGACGATGACGCTGGAGAAGGACAAAAGGACCACCCCCTTTGACTTGACCTGACTTGACTTCAACTCTGACAAATGGCTGGACATCCCCCATGCTGGCTGATCCGAGGCGTGCGGCTTGCTCGCTCTTCTCATCATCAGCCTAGGATTGCGAAGCAGGAGGGGCCCACTAGTCACCGCCACGGGCTTAGACAATTTTTCAGGAGGATTTCCACCCAAATGAGAACGACGCGCAGCAGAGGCAGGCGTAGAGGGCAGGAGATGAAAGTCAAAGAAAAAAAAAGCCCTACTTGGGGGGGGGGGGGGGAAGGGCGTAACTAAGCCGGGAGAGCGTCGTTTGCTGCGGTGTCGGGTCCATCCAGAGCCTTCTCGCTTCCTTCGGCAAGATTGAGAACGAGAAAGAGAAGAGGCAAGGAAAAATGACGACCCATGGCATCACACGGTGGCCCAGCTGGCGTCACAGTGGCCTCATCACCCCAGGACGGCGCCGCCACCACTACCACCACTTGCCACCATCTGGTACCAGAAAAGTACCAGCACCAGCAGCAACAGCAGCAGCAGTATCGTCACCAACAAGTTGCCTGCTTGCGTCGACAGTTGCTGTGATGGGACGTAAGTTCGATCGTTCCGGTTTCTGGCAGGAGGAAAACGAGTATGAGGTAACTTTTGTTTTCTTCCATGTTTCCCACGCGGCACACCCACGAGCACACCCACACTCTCAGGGTTTCACGCAAGTCACCAGACGTTGTGCGCAGGTGGGAGGCCGCGTGCTGCAGTGCAACCCTACCTACAGCCGTACTGACTATGGTCCGGTCCAGGGGGTAAGATTGGTTGGGGTGGTGGGTGGGTGGGTGGGCGGGGCGAGGAGAAAGAGAAGAAGAAAGAGAAGCAGCAGCTTCTGCCAGGTTGAAGATTGGATGGTGCGGAGGGGACACGAGCCGCGCCTTCCCCCCATTGCCACTCCCCCTAAGCCGGACCCGACCCGACCTTCCCCTCCGCAAACCCCAACCCCAACCAATCATGCCGTAAGGACCTTGGGGGGTTTTTTTCCCCTGGTAGATCATCATATGCAAGTCTGAGACAGGCGCACACATCTCTGTAGAATTGAGAAATTGATCTTCGCTTTTCTCTCTGTCTCTCTCGCTCTTCCTCTTCCTCCCTCCACCCCTCCCTCCCGCGTGGACCGCCTGGTGCCGAGATCGACATATGCGGGCCCGGCTTAGAGCCCTGTTAGGAGCCTGTCAGAACATCCCCTCCCTATCCGACCTTAGGGATTGCTGGTTGGTTGGGCTAGAGGCAAGCTTCGTTGCTTGTCCAGAGACGAGAGATACCTCGAATATTTGCCCGGCGCCTTTCCTGTGTCGAGGCTGGTTGCAGTAGCAAAGCCCCAGTGTTGACAAGGGTGCATAACTCGAGACGCAAAAAGTCTTAGTAGCCTGTCAGTCATCATGGTTTGGATCTACGACGGCGCTGGTGCTATAATAGGGACACAAGAGGAGAGAAAAGTAAAACCTTGAATCCGGTTTGGGCTTCTTTTTATTTTTACATCTTTTAATGCGACAGCAAGGGCCTCAAGTTTGACATCTGACAGTAGTAGGAAACTAATCTGGCCGGATCTCACCTCCCAAATCTTGTGATCCCACCACAAATGATTTTATTTTTATTATTAGGGTTTACGGTGCACTTGCTTTCTTACGAACTCAACAGACTTGACGTTGTTCCGAATCCCGAGAGAGAGGGTTGGCTTTTGTGTTTTTAGAAAACTTAGGATAAGAGCCGCCAAACTGTCAATGCCTGTTAAGAAAAATAAGGAAAGGAAAGGAAGGACGCCCACAGAAAAAAAAAACCCCAGGCCCAGAGGTTTGGGAGTGGCACGTGCCACTTCTCACAGCGAAGGAGAAGACTATCCCCATCATTGGCCCTGGGAGGCCCCGCAACTCCGTATCGGGCAGGAAACGGAGCATCTTGACGTCGACGTCGACGCCGTCCTGTAGATCTGGCGTTGGTCGAAGCGCCAAAAAGAAAGCGAGAGAGAGGGCTAAGGGGGACGAGGCATAACCAAGAAGCCAGTGCCCGCTGAGTAACCCAGATTTCCGGACTTGTCTAAGATCGTATTCAGCTACCAGATTCATCTTGGAATCAAGGCCAAGTCCTCCGCGTGCTTTTCAGCTGCCAGAGTATTTGTAACCGTGCGCATAGGGTTCTGGCCGTGTTGTTGTATCTGCTGCGTGCGTCCTCTTGATCGTGTGTGCACGAGATCTTCGAATTCCGAAGCCGATCTGCTTCTTCAAAGACAGACGTATCTTGTCCATTCCTTATGCAGTACAGTATGTACATAGTATGTATGCTTGGCTCGTGATGTTGAAGGGGACCAGCTGGCTTTTCTTTCCACCCGAGAGGAGCTTTCAACACCGAGAGTCGTACGTACGACGTCTGTGCGAAAACAAAGGATCATTTGGCTTCCGGCAAGAGCCAGCGTGATTTGCGCCTGTGGGGCCGAGGATTCGCAGCAGGACCGTTTAGCCCTGTACCGTGGTACTGTGGTAGCATGTTCTGCCGCTGCACCAGGGAGGGGGGAAGGGGCTGCCCAGGCCTGTCCAACCGGAAGCAGCGCCCCGAGACTTCCAAACAATCTGGCTCGGAAGGGGTAAAAGGACCCGAGGGCTCCCCTGGAAAGGCCCCTGAGAAAAGAGATCTCAAGGGCTTGTCGCCAGTGTATTTAGCAGCGAGTTGCGTTTTTGGGGATTGAGGACACGAAAGGGGGGTATTCCCCAAACCCTCCGCTCATTCCTTTCCTTTGCACATGTGCCATGTGATATTCTTATATTGAGCTTGCATACTGAGTTAGGCAGTATGTAAGCACTTGTGACACAAAATGCCCCATGAAATCGTGCTGACTGCTACGACACAGCGCTGTTGTTGACAATGAGTACACGGGTCTCGGTGGAGTGGACTGCTAAATGGTACCGGCGTCGCGGTATGGAGCATAGGACCAGAACACTGGGCATGGCGACTCGTCATCTTGATCTCCGTCCGATCTCCTCTCCCAGCTGTGGAGTTACCGTTCGCGGTACCAGAGTTGACAAAAAGCCATATTCGACAATACACGCGGTGAGATGCTGTTTCTCTGAATAAGATTTCGTGTATTTCGCTATGGCAACCCCTCTTCTTGTTCTGGGCCTTGAGCGTGCTCATAGTATGCTACACAGTACTGTACTCCATAGTGTACGCCTGGGCATATTTCAGACCATATAGCACACGGGCATTCAGACCTCTCTCCACTTTACTCTTTCCGGCCCACTGCCGCCATGTACACTTCTACCTCTTTTTGACCTCTCTTTCTTTTTGACTTTATCCCTTTCCCTCTCAGTATCGTCACTGGCGCAAAATATCGGGAGTCCCGCCCAAGGCAAGCTCGGAACCGGGGGTTGATAAGGGGTCCCACTCGGGAATCAAAATCAACAGGACCTACCAAGTACCCAGCCATAGCTATAGAGAGTGCATACTATATAGTCACTATGGTCATAGTAACAAGGACAGGCTGCACCATGAGGGGAAGCTGGTGATCAATTTCCGAGTTTTGCCAATAGTCAGCCACACGGAAGCGGGAGGGAGGAAAACAGAATTTATTCTCGGTCGAGATTGATCGATTTCTTTTGTCTCTTTTTTGGAAGCTCCAAACATGGCATTATGTCAACTCGTTCCTCCGAGCCCTTTTTATTCCTATTTTTATTCACCTCTTTCGCCCCCTCTCTCTTAGCGAGGAACGAACTTAGACGGGAAAGGTATTGATGGGCCAAAGTAAAGTGTGATGTGCTATGACGACGGGTTCACCCGGTTCCCCGTAATCTCATGTCATTCCCGCCCAACCCCACCAAGAAGCGCGCGGATCCGCCCCACCCTTTGGGCAGAAGAGCTCCACAGGCCCGTCTCAGGGATTTGATTCATGTCCCCTCAAAAGAAGAAGAAAAAGAGGGAGAAAAAGAGGCCCTTCTCGAAGGTAACCGCGGAAACAGGGTTTTGGTCTTCCGAAGGTCCATTCCACAGTGGTCTGGCCCGGTGAGCTTGCTGAAGCCGGGTAGGAAGAGTTAAAAACAAGACAGAAGAGGTTGTGGAAACAGAAGCAATGGCTCTAGGGGCACGCCAGCGAGTCCTGACTGTGCTCGGCGATCATGATGGCGAAGGGGTGAAGGCATGTCTCTACACGCACTGTAGTACTTATGTATGTACTGTGGTCATCGAGATGCTCCCATGATAGCATAGGTATGGTTTGTCACGGCCTAGAGTGAGTCTGTCTGTCCACTTGCCAAAATTAACCTGGGCGCAAGTCTGCCAAAACTGAGGAACGAGATGAGCCTGCATGCTGCAGAGTCTAAGCCTTCTCTTATGGTAGTAATATACTATGAACAATCAATGAGAACGGCGAGGAGAAGGAGCAAGTACTGTACTGGAGGCAGAGGAGGAGGAATCTTTGGTAGTACCGGTAGGCTGCGCTGTGGTGGGTCCAGCAGTCAGAGACATGGCCTGATGTCGCGGCCACGTTCCGGAGTGCTGAAGGAGACGAGCAACAATAGTGACAGCAGGTTGGAATTTATTTCGGGACGGTGACTGGTATGCACGCAGAGGTCTTGGCTACCAAAAGTGACAGTTCTGACCACACACACACACATGCACATATTACTACCTGGGTTGCCGCATGGCACTGCACACCCTGCGATGCGACGGGGAGTCATCTACGGCACAGCAGCCCGGTGCGGAGGGAAAATGAAAAAAGCACACACATTCGGGGTGGCACAGCACCACCAGCATTGGGGGATTCAGCTTTAGGACCTAAGCCTCCCCAGACCAGCTCAGGACAGTCCTTCCCGTCCCCACCTTTGTCACTAACAGCCGCTGATTGGCCCGCTTTGGGGAAAAGTCCCGCTGCGTCCCTTGTGAACGCTGCTCAGTCTTCTTCCTTGTCTTGAGCTCCCAGGATTCTGTCGCTTCCACTGTGGCACCCCCCCTCGGCCAAATTAAACGGTGTTGATACCACCTCGCAATACTATGAAGTACCATGCTGCCGGGCTCAAGCCAGCATTTACCCACCCACCCCCCAACAGGAGGATTTGGGAAGGGACAGGAGGGGTTTCTTTCTGATCCCGAGGACCTGGGCATACTGAACGGGATTCCACCCTTTCATTCCCTTGACAAACCAACCCACCACCCCCTGAAGGACTCGGTAGCGGGAAGAAAACGACTACTCCCGCGAGAATGGTGACTCTGGAAGTAAAGAGAGAAAAAACCTGGATCGATTAATCACGCACAGTGAACAAGGCACCCGGCAGATGTTCACAAGATCATCAAAACCCTAGACCAGGCTGGTTTTCGATCACAGCCCGCTTTGCCACATGCGGCAGGTCTGTGAAGCTGTCATGTGTGAAGGTCCTGGCTGTGTGGTATACATAGCCTGATGTACCACAGCACTGTGTAAGGAGGAGTCATGGTGCTGTGAGCAAGAGAGAGAGAGTGTGTGTGTGAGTGGACTGACTCACTACTACTATAGTCCTAGCACGATGGATTAGTCCATAGTATCAGCAGCGTGCGCTATCATGATTACAGACTAGCGTATACTGTGGAGCATGGTAGCACTCTACGTAGCAATGCGAGCCTGTCGACAGGGGCTAACCTTCGCTTCGGGTGCACAGGCTCGCGCAGTCACCAGCGAACCCTACTAGCGGAACCCAATGAGAGACGACCTGCGGCTCGCCTGGACGCTGGGGCCACCTGAGCCCTCGATCCTTGAGGGGTACCCAGTCCGCTGCCTTGGGTCGAGAAATCGTCAGAACACAGGCCACCCCCCCTACCCCCTCCCCTCTGCCCCAGGCGCCAGGATCCCCCGCCCCTCCAATCACACATGCCCCAGCTTCGTTCTCTAACCATGAATAGGGCCCTACTGTGGTGCTATGCCTACAATGTACTGCCGCCGATCCCCGCCGCCTGCAGCCGCTGTCGCCTTTCATGTTTGTACTCTGGGTCTGGGCCCCCAGAACTGTCCCCCTGTTCCTGGCCCTGTCCTTCTGCTCCGACCACTCGCCTTCTTCCCTCGCTCTTCCTGTTCGCCCATTTCCTTTCAACCTCGACCAGCCTCAACCTGCACCTCCACTCCCCGGACCTCGACCCTCTCTCACCGCAGAAACACCTCACGACCCTGTGGAATAATCCTCCTCCTCTCTATCCCGCCCGCTTCTATAGGTTGCAGTTCGTCTGGCTTATGCGTACCGTCTCGAACAGAGACCGCAAGGCATTTCACACTTCTAACGAGTCGTGTCATTCCGCTCCTCAGACTTGGTATCCGTGATTGCGCTTCGAGTTTCCCAAGGTAAGCTGACTGAATCACTGACTTACAGCTCCACTTTCTGTTGTCTTGTTCCCTGTTTGCCCTTGTCTCTCATCCCCTCCTCCCGAATCTTGGGTTCTCCTGTTCTGTGTCCTGCGCTCGTCCAGAGGGAGAGAGACAGAGAGAGAGAGAGAGAACGAGAGAGGCTCCAGTGGTCCACACCGTTGCATCGATTTTTAAAGCCGTCTCGCATCTCGCTGATCATATAATCACCATCTAGCCTCCTTCTCCTATCTTTACTCTTGCTCTACAGATCGCCTGTCCGGAACGTACTGTTGTCTTCTCTCTCTCTATCGCGCCTGAGAACCCCGACCGCTATCGAGACACGGGGTGATCACCACCGCCATCAGTATGGCTAACCTGGGCCCTCCCGCCCCGCCCACTCGTATCGGCGAGACGGTGGCCATCACCAGGACGACGCGTGATGGTCGTCAACTTCACTATGAGATGAAGGTCTTGCAACAGCCAGAGCGGGCTCGTGCCTGTGGCTCTGGTCCCAAATGTGAGAAGCTCCCCAGTCCCTCGGCCTGTGAAACCAGCCAACGAGTACACGATCACCACAGGATAAGTGCTGACATGAAATGACCTCACAGCCTCTGCGGACCGTCGACCTGTTGACCCGCCACCTGTCGTGCAGATGAAAGTCTTGGAGGGTCCCCGCCGTGAGACCGCCAAGGACATCACCTTTATGTACAATGCCGACTTCTTCCTCTACGCCAGCCTGCACCACGATACCGACAGCCACGGCAACCGTGTCAATCCGCAGAACTCGCCACCCGTCCTGACCGGCATGCCCGTCTCCAGTATGATCCTGCTGGACCGGCCCGAGGAGGCTGGCTACTTCATCTTCTCGGACCTGAGCGTGCGGCACGAGGGCCGCTACTACCTGACCTTTGCCCTCATGGAGGAGGTCAAGAACGACTGCGACAAGGACCCCGACGAGCAGATGGGCGGCACCGACGAGATCACCGGCCCCGACGTGGGCTGCAGCGGGAGACACTTCTCGTTCCGGACGACGGTGCAGACCGACGTATTTGATGTGTTCAGCGCCAAGAAGTTCCCTGGCCTTATGGAGAGTACCGCACTCAGCCGCACCGTGGCCGAGCAGGGCTGTCGGGTTCGTATCCGCCGCGACGTTAGGATGAGGCGGCGTGAGAAGGGCGGTGGCAACAAGGGCAAGGAGGTCGTCGCACGCGAGGGCCAGTACGCCCAAAAGGCCAGGGCCGAGCCTTCACCGCACATTCGGGGCCGCTCCTCCAGCAACGACACCAGCGGAGCGTATCAGTCCGAGGTACAGCGGCGACAGTCCGGCATGGACTATGGCCCGCCGAGGCCTTCGTTGGCCGCCGCTCCGGAGCCGGCCAAGCAGAAGCCGCCATATGTGCCGCCGCCGCACGGACATGCAACGCATTATCCTCCTCACCCTGCACCACCACACACGCAGTCGCTACCAGACTCGCCGTCGTATCCACCACCACCCCCCTCTGTGCATGGAGCGCCGCAGTATTCCGCACGGGCGCCATATCCACCCTATAACGGCGAGAGGTCCCCTTCCCGGGCATATGGCCCTCAGGATCCTGTTCCTGCGCCTGCTCCTCCTCCCCACAGGAACAGCTACTCGTCGCACCGATCGTCGGGGCCGCCAGCGCTCGCGCCGAGGCTTGAGGTCGACCTGGACATATACAAGCCCAAGAAGAACACGCTGCCCCCAATACGGGCTGCGCTCGACGGCAACGTGTCGCAGCCGCGCAGACCGTCGTACCCGCCGCAGTTGAGTAGTGGCTCGTCACTGCCGCGGCTCCTGCCCCACCCGCCACCCCAGGCGCGGGACCTGACGCCGCCCGAGTCCTCGCCATACTATCACAAGATCATGAACAACGCGGTTCCGCCATCGTTGCCTTCGCTGCCGCCGATCGCATCGTCGTACGAACACCCACCAGGACCACCGACCCCCATCACCCCGTCGAGGAAGCGCAGGGCCGACGAGGCATTCACGGCGATGCCGTCTGAGTCGTATCGGCTGCAGAACGGGCGGCGCGAAGATGAGCAGCCCAGAGACGCGAACTACAAGGTGGACCAGCCGCAGCAGCAGAAACAACAAAAGCAAGAGCCGGCGCAGACGACCTACCATGTGGAGCAGATCAGCTACAGGGACCCGGCGCTCGAGAACGACGACGTGTGGGAGCTGAGCCAACCGGTTTATTACCGTGCGACTGATGTTATGGTCAAATTTGAGTTCCCTCCGCTGTATGACTCCGGAAAGACCGCCTGAAGATGGCCATCTGGTTGTAGTAGCTGACTGACACTCCTTACTTGGATGCCTGATTTCCTGTGGGGGGGGGGGGTTTGTTTGTTTTTGGTTTTTGTTTTCTGAACCAAGGACCACATTTTCTGGTCGTTTTTCTCCTTCTCTTTCCTGCATTGACACCCTCCCAAAGTCTCACCAATATGAGCTTGAGGGCTCCCAAGGAGGCAGCGCTGCTGTTTATCTACACGATACACTTTCCTTTGTCTCTCTCTGCCTCCCTCTTTCTTGGGATACTATGGCGTTCTTGGGTTTGTGGCTGATATCCAGCCTCTGGCAATGAATGGGTGGGGAGGGAGTCCAGCGTACGGGGGGATCTGGTTCTACTTACTGTGGCCACAGGGCTGGTTGTGTCTCCTTGTTTTCTGCTTTCTCCATATACATACGGCTTGTATCGTCTCAACCATACAAACCTGTAGTGAACATCGGTCTTTTTGGAAATTTTTGTTTTATTGTGGATCCTGACGATTGTCTGGATGGCTGGAAAGGAAGGGTAGTTCAGCTCCTGAGAGATCTGAGCATGTATCAATTTTCGGTCCCACCAACGATTGCTTCTGTATATTTTCGTGAGCAGATGCTGTCCTGCATTTACCTATATAACGAGGCCGGAACACGCCATCGTCATCGTCGTTGTCAACATCAACATTGTGCAGAATGCAGTTGATCCAGCTGGCCATCTGGAATGGCGTTGCAGTACTTGTGATGAGATGCACTGCGCAGTAACCGTATTGGGTTTCGCGTGTGATCGGAAATAGAAGGGAAAAAAGAAGAAGGGAAAGTCAAGAAAAGGGTCATACACGATAATAGGATGAATCCCAAGCCAGGGAAGGGTCGCATCCATCTTGCCCTGCCTGCATGGAAAGAGCGGGCGTGCGTGCACTGCATGTGGTGAGAAGATGCAATGACACCTCATCGTCGTCAGAGGCCCAGCCCGGCCTGGACCGCATCCAGCAGGCGCAGGAGCTGAAGAGGGGGAGGACGGGAAGGGGGACGGAGGGGTGCCGCAGCACTTGCTGGCATGGCAAGGAGGTACGCAGTACCCGTACTATGTTACTACAGGGCATCGAGATAAGCAAGAAGAAGAAAAAAATCTGGGCGGGCTACTGACCCCTGTCAGTCTCTTTAACCACTAAAAGTTTCCCATCCCCACCGCTAAAGGAGATCGATTGGTGGGAAGATTTAGAGAGTGGGTTACCCTGCCAACAGGTCCGGTAACGCGGGTACCGACCGTGTCGGTGTCGCTTTACTATGGCCAGAACACGCTTGTCCCTTTTACTTTCTTTTTCCTTCTTTTTCTTCTTCTCTCTGACCGCCTTGTTCATCTCCCCTAGCTTATCGGCTCGGACACCTATCAATTCGCCGGTGCTACTCTTCACTTACTTGGTTTTCTTTCATTCCCCGTTTGCTTATGCGACAACTGGGTTCAACCCGACACGGGCCCTCTGTCGCCATGGGGCTCGGGGGAGAAGGGGAAGAAAACAAGAAACTCAACAAGACAAAACAAAAATAAAAAAGGAAGGGGAAGAAACAAAAGGAGGGAGAGAAGGAGCAAGGGAAGAGAAAGAAAGAGGAAGAAGAAGAAAAGAACGAGCTCTGACGCGTGAACCCCACTCCCCGTCAGTCAAGTCGAGGCTGTATGTAACAGAAGAGTACATTCATATAGTATGGTGCACACATACAAACCTAAAGTACCTGATCAGACTAGACCAGGTTCCACGCGCGGGCACCACGTTGACTGCCACTGCCACTGTAACCAAATACTAACTACTTTACACGCGCTGACACCGCGTGCAACCACGATCCAATGCAACAAGCCCGTCCTGCTCCTTCCCACACCCACCCAGCCAGCCCAGCCCAGCCAACCAGCCAACCCAATTCGGCCCAGGTCCAAGGTCCAGGGCCAGGTCAAACCAACACGAACCCAGTTTCAAGCACGATCGATCGATTTCAAGCCAGCGAATGACTCTTCTACACATTCACACGTATTGTTATACTTAATACTTGCTACTGTTACTACTACTACTTGCACTCACGTGTCGCCGCCCTTGAAACTTGTTTCCAAGAACATATATCAATCCTTGCCGCCCATCACACCTAACCAAACGACCAAGACAAGACGAGGCCACCACCAACCCCTCCTCCTCGTCGTGGTCGACCTCGTCGTCGTCGTCGTCGTCGTCGTCGTCGTTCTCCTCCTCCTTCCTCGGTCCTGAGCACCACCAACCACATACATCACAAAGATGTCCCCCCCTCCTCCTCAGAGCCGCTTTCAGGAGGGCTCCATGAACGACCGCACCTCCAACGCGCCTCCTTCCGACTTTCTGGGTCCCGAGCCCGAGGACTATGAGAGACACTTTGCTATGGACTGGAAGCCTCCAGATCTGGACGGCTTTGACAACGCCTCCGCCGCGCACGCCACTGCACCGATCCCCCTCGGGCCCCAACATCATCGCACCAGTTTTGTGTCCACCAGCTCCGGCGGCAGCGGTGGTGGCGGCAATAAGGCGGCGGCGGCAGCAGCAGCAGCAGGGCCACAGAGACAAACGGGCAGCGGGCCGGGATTCTTCAAACAGGTCAAAGAGAGGCTCAGCCTGACGAGGTCCAAGTCGAGTTTCAGCGTCACCACAGGGGACGAGCACGACGGGGCCGACAGCGCCGGCGGTTTTCACATCCCGCCCGTGTTCAAGCACAAGCGCTCCGAGAGCATGGGCGTGCCCGCCAGCCTTCGCAACGGTGCAGGCGGTGGCAATCATCAACAACGTCAGCACCACCAGCAGCGCCCCGACTTCAGCTTCCTTAGGAGGAACACGGTCGACGACGCTACTCGCACCAGTCACGACAACAGTTCAACCTTCACCAAGGTTACCACCAACGCCACCGCCCCTCCTGCGCCCCTCTTTGAAGCGTCATCACCACCACCAGCACCACCATCATCACTACCAGGGGCAGGGCCCCTCCTTCCCGGTTTCGACCCGACTAGACGCCCAACCCGCGAGGAGATCGCTGCCAACTACCAGAACCTGTTGGCCAGTGGCTTCTTCGGCACCCATGCCATCCAGTCTACCCGCTTCTCTGCCCCCGGCAGTGCCCTGCACGGCCGCGACAGCAGGACCTCCTTCAGTTCCTCCTCCCAGAGGCTGGCCGACGACGATGGCGCGTCCCAGGGCATTAGGACCGTCCCGCCAAGCCCAGAGCGCATGCCGCCTCCTCCACCTCCTCCAGATCGTGAGGCACCGCCACCGCCACCGCCGATGCTGCATGCAGAACCTATGGACATGGAGGACTCGTCATCCGAGATGGTCGGGATCCCACACAGCGACACGGTGGTCTTCAGCCCCGTCACTTCGGCCGACATGCCACCGCCGCCAGCCCTTGTCACGGCCAAGAAACTCAGGCCCGCCCATCACCACGCCCACTCCTACTCCTCTACCGCTGCTGCGCCCTCCGCCGCGAAGCCGAACCCGCAGCATTCCCTCTCCTTCTCCACCGTCCCTTATGACACGACAAACGCCGGGGCTGCGCCAATAATGGCGGCCCGCCCTCCCACTGCTACGGCGCCGCCGCAGCGCGTTTATCGCCCTCCCCCCAGCTCGTCGGCCCGGTTCTCCATTGAGTCCGCGGCGGCGCGGCCGCGGGGCAGCTTCGACTTCAGCGGCCTCTCGCGCGTGAGCTCCGGCCGTGGCCTGAAACGGCCCTTCGCCTCGACGCTGGCCAACGGCTCGCAAACATCCTTCGGAAGTGGCGGGTACGACAGCGGCATAGGGGTCGCGACGTCGACGCCCGAGGAAAAGCATGAGAGCGGCGCCCGCAAGTTCGTCAAAAGGCTGCGCAAGTCGGCCAGCAAAATCTCCATCAACCTGGGCAACACCATGTCCCAACAGAGTCTCCACAAGCAGCACTCTGATGACGACGACGAGATGATGCAAGACGATGATGATGACTGCGGTAGCAGCAGTAATAATAACCTCAGCCTGGAACAACCCTCCTCGCGTACGTCCATGTCTTCTAGTATCAAGAGGTCTTTCTCTTTCCGATTCGGGCCCGGGGGAAAACCAGACATGGCCTCGGATGGCCTTCCTCCTACTACCTCTGCGGATCACCACCCTTTTCTTTCTCCTCCTCACCAACACCACCCTTCCTCATCTTCCTCCTCTTCTCCCAGGCCCAATTTCTTTGGTGGAGTCAGTACTGTTGGCGACGACAAGAACCGTTTCTCACTAAACAGCGGCCATGGCAGTACCGGCTCACCCTCACCTGCGCCTTTCCCTGCAGCTCACCCGTCCATATCGCCGGGCCTATCCGTCATAGTCGGCTCTCCGAACAGTGACACTGCCGCCGATCAGCACCGCAGCCGTCTCAAGAAGCGAGAGATCTTCCGAAGCCGTCGGCCCAGGCGCTACGACGGCAGCGCCGGACTCGATGCTGGAGCCTCGCCGCCATCGCCAACCCCACCACAACCAACCCTCGGCACGGACGCTGAGGGTGACGCTTCAGGCGACGGCATGGAAGGCGTCGAGTTCAGCTTCCACTTCCCTGGGCGTAAGCGGCCTGGCATGCCCCTGGGCCCGGTGCCCGACGCCAATAGGGGAGTAGCAGGTGGCGTTGTCACCACAGGTGGCTTCACTGGCATCTTCAAGGGTGGCGGCGGCGGCCAGAATGGGGCCGGTGTCATGACAAGGGGCGGGAGCGTGAGGGTCGTTCCTAGAGATCTGATCTAAATAAACCTTTTGACTTGATCTGATTTGGTACATTCAATTCAGCTGCACAGCGGGTTGGCTCTTGAGAGATTTCTTTTGATCTGGCTTCCATGGAAGACGGGATATAACTGGCGAGCGCACACGCACACACACACACAGAGAGAGAATGTGTATATGGGAAGAGACAGACCGTACTGGCTTCTAGGATTGTATTAACTGCGACACCGAGAAAGAAAGAGAGAGAGAGAGAGGCCGCGGAGATTCGTCTTTTTTGGCAATGATTTTTGGTCCCTCAACCAACACTTTCTGGCACATATGCGGTGTTTCTTTGGGAACGGGGGCGCAACTTACATCTGCATAACGGGGCGGGGGAGAACCACGGGTCATGCGGCACGGCGTAACAGGGACTCAGTCAATCATACTGTCAAACACGAGAAGTATCTTGTGCATGTTCGTTATTAGTTTGTTCAAAGAGGAGGGGTTGCTACTGGAGAGGGAGAAAACAATACACTGCATCCGCATAACCCTCGTGAGACGGGACGGGCTATATATCTGCCCCGGATCCGGTATAAAACACGGCTGGCTGGCTGGCGGACCTACCGCCCTATTATTGTTCGGATTGGACCTGTATGTGTCTGTCTGTCTGTCTGTCTGTCTGTCTGTCTGTCTGTCTGTCTGTCTGTCTGTCTGTCTGTCTGTCTTTGTCTGTTTGTTTACATGTTGTTGACGATATTCATGTTTTGATGCTGTACATACACATACATGTAAATGGAATTACACGATGGCTTTCAATCCACTTGAAGAAGAAAAAAGACAATAGAAAAAAGAAGAAGAGTTTCGAACTCTTGTGTTGTCTTGTTGACTCAGTATGCAAGTTCATCACGTCAGACATACGGGCGCAGCGCAACTCTTTCCCAGAATAGCAAGGAGAAAGAAGAGAATCATCAAAGGTTTCTCTGCTCGATTAAAAACTGTACCGAGCGCTATATCGTGGGGCCTGGGCTCTCTGCTTAACTAGTTTGACCCCTCCCCCTTGCCTCACAATTTGGCGATAGCCTCATAATCTATAGAGATCCCGAACCGAAGCTGAGGCGAATGGTATTTTAGCTATGATGTTTCCCTCCTTCAGTCTCCCCTCCCTTCCAGACAATGAAAGAGAAAACGAGAATGAGAAAAAAAAAGTGAGATAGAAAAGAAAGGGGAAAAGAAGGACTATCAGTCAGTGTTAACTGTGTTGGGGAAAAGGCCAACCGGCGATATAGAACTTTGAGTCGATACCCATTCCCAGTGTCGGGAGTCAAGCTGAACCAATCAAATGTGCAAATGTCCGTCCCATGTCCAGTCGACTCGAGAATATGTTCCCAAAGAAGCACCGCCTGTCCCGTAAGACCATCAAGAGTATTCCCAAGCACCGCTCCCTCTCATAAAAGTAAACCGAAGCGTCTGTAAGCCGTGAGCCGTGAAAGCAGGCAACCATTCACCGTCGTTGAATAATAAAAGAAAATCGCAACCCAATTCCAGACGCCAAAGGTATCGCTATGCTCGATAATTGTATAGGGCTCTGCCTCGGCGGTAAAGATAGTATAAAGCCTCCTGTCGCCGCTGAGGTCTGTAAAATTCTAGTTCACCTCCCCAAGGATAGAGCCCTGAGTAGGCTGCTTCCATGAAGAAGCAACGGACGTCCAGGCGGCATCGAAAGGCCCAGGGAAGTAGCTGTAAAGGACCCTGAAGCAGATCAAGAACAGGAGTGGAATCTATACAAAGGTTAGTCGTTTTCTCTTTTCTTTGGTGGAGAGGGAAACTATTCCAAGGACGGCAAGTACTCACCCAGAAGAGGAAGAGCTTCGGGTCCCTGCTCAAGCTCTTTTGTTTCTCGGCACGTGCCTGGCGCAAGTTGTCCCGCTGCTCCTTGGTGATGTTGTTCTTGCGACCGATCTGCAGGAGCTTCGGCAGCTGCCTCTGGACCTGCTTCTCCTCGACCTGCCTGCCCGTTGCCGTCTGCGTGCTCCGTTCTGCCTGCTGCGTCTCCTGCTGCTGGTCGTACAGCGTCGCGAACTTCCTGTCCGCCTCGTAGTCGGCCGCGGCGCGCGCCGCAGACGCAGTCTTGGTGTCCAGGTCGCCCTGTTGTGTGGATGTGCCCTTGCTGTCTCGCTTGCCACCAGGGAAGAGGTCCTCGTAGGCTGGTGGAAGAGCCGGAGACGGGATGAGAGAGGAACCAATGTTGGGGATGAACGCTGACATGCGTTGCTGCGCCGAGTTCAAGTACGCCTGGTAGTCATGCAGGGCCGCCATGTTGGGCATCTGAATGTGTGACAGGTTCTGCATCATGCTGTGCTGGAACTGCTGGATTTGCTCCCTGAAAGCGGCAATCGCAACAGCAGCTGACGCCATACCGCCCTGCTCCTCAACCTGCGGTAGATCGACCAAGGATGTCCGCGAAGAGACCACCTCACGATTGTGACGATCCCGGAAGGCCATTTGCAGGTGCGCATCCTCGTCTTCGAGGTCACCCTCGGAGGTCGATGCATCCACTTCATCCGACTCAGTTGATGTGTCGCTGCACGAGTACTCGTTGGGGGCAGCGGATTGTGTCCTGGGTGGTTCCCAGAAGGAGCGCAGAGACGTCGCGCTGCTGGCGCGGCTGTGGAGGGTGCTGCCCCTCCTACCAGCGCGCTTGATGGCGCGGATGACATCCCGCGTTCTGGCGACATCCGAGGCCAGTTGGCCTTGCACAGTCTTGAGTGTAGGGTCGGCCTTGTGTTGGATGAGGCGCCTCACCAATTCGGGGTGATCATATAACGCCGCGTAATGTAACGGGCTGAAGCCCAATCTGTCTTGGACGTTCGGGTTGGCACCTCTGGCAAGCAGGCCGGCCGTGAATCGGTGGAAACCAAGAGCGATGGATAGGTGGAGCATCGTATGTCCTGTAGCCTTTCTCTTCAGGTTGAACTTGGTCTTGTTCATACTGTCATCCAGGTCCAGAAGATCGAGGACCTTCAGGAGCTGAGGCTCGAGGTTCACGCCATAGCCCTGTGGGCCGCCGCTGAAGCCGCCGTCGCCTGCACCATTGAAGGCACCGCCATTGATGCCGTTCGCACCATTGACGATCTGCTGAACAAGCCCCTGGACATCGCCCGTGCTCCCTGTCAACTTCTGGGAAATGACGCCGAGGGCGAGATGCACGAGCGCCTCCTGCCTGTCGTCCTTGTACACGAAGCTAGACTGTCGGGTCGGGAGTGACTGCATCTGACCGTTCGGCCCTCTCACAGAAACATTCACATAGCCAGGATGCTCAGACGGCGGCAGAATGCAGGTGATTGAAGAGTCAGCCCAGTAGGTGGTTGTGATGGCCTTCTTGTCGCCGAAGTAGATGTCTTGACCTTGTCGGAATCCGGACCCCAGAATGCTGACGTCGATATTTCCCGTGATTGGTCCTTCCATAGGAATCACCTTAAGAACCGCTGGGACAGCGCCTGTGTTTGCGAATGGTGCTGTCATGGTGAGGCCACTGGTCAACAGCTGAGGTCCCTGGCCGAGCTGGCTCGGCTGTTGTTGATGCAGCGTGCCGTTGATGAGTGAGCTCGGGCTTGGTGCTCTGCTATTTTGGGCCGAGGCAGGGGCCGAGAACATGGGCTGCATGACGTTGGCATTGTTGTCCATCTGGACTGGCCTGCTTGAACCAGGCTGGATAACAGCCTGTTCGTTGCCGTTGGGCGTCCGGGGCTGGGCAGGAAACAACGTGCCACCGGGCTGGGTGACTTGACCGAATGGAGGGGACGACCCATCGAAAAAAGGGTTGGAACTCGGCGCAGAGTAAGGTGAAGCCGAGAAGGGAGAGACGGACGCAGGTGGCGGGCCAACCTGGCCATTCTGGAAATTGTTGGGCGGTGCTGGAGCAAAAGCAGCCGTCTCGATGGGTGTCATGTGCAACGTCGTAGGGATCTTGCTACCGCTGGACTTCCTCTTTTTCGCCGAGGGGCCAGCTGCACTAGGGGAGGGCGGCCTTGACAGGTTTCGCGGGGTTGGGACAGCTGACGTGCCGATCGAGGAGGCAGCAGGTTTCACTGGTGGTGGTACGAGGGCACTGGCACTGCGTTTGAGAGCCTGAATATCGGATGTCGACTGTGATTGTCGGAATGGATGTCCTGGCTGTATAGCATTCATGTCGTTGATGCCGGCCGAGGTCGAATTTGCTAAGGCGGGCGCATTCGAACTCTCGGTCCCACCGCTGGAGTGAGGAGGATTGGAGTGTGGCGTCTTGTGATCATCCGTGATCATGATGGATGGTGATAAAAGCTGCGTAACCAGCCTGCCCAAGTGATTCTTGAGCGTAAAGATGACCTGAAAGCCAGTCTTCTCGTGGTGATGACGGCAGTAGCAGGCAATCCGCATCGGCGTGTCGATGATCATGGTCCCTGGGGCGTCTGGATCGTTGGCGTCTGTGAGATCCTTGATCTCATGCGTGTTGAACACAACGACCCTCTGCGCCTCGAAGTGCTTCCACTCCTCGTCTTCGGCAGGTTTCTTGGTCTTCTTTCGGTTGGCACGCTTCTGCTCCCGAGTGATACAGCCATTGCAAATGCGGACCTCACCGCCATCCCCTGTCTTCTCTTCGCCCGCATCAGAGCTGTCCTTGGATGGATGGGCAGAAGCAGCAGCACGTGCCAAGGCCTTCTCCCTCGCCTGCGGCTTAGCCATGGCGCTCGTGCAGACGAGCTGGGTGGACAGCTCTAGAGTGTCCGGCGAGAGCTTCGCGGCCTTGGCTAGGAACTTGGGCTTGCCGATGGTGTAGCGTGGGAGATGAATCTTCTTGATGCCTTCAGGGACCGGGTACAAGGTCATCTTGACCTGCATCTGCGTCTCGACGCGGGACTTTGGAGGAATATTAACAAGACGCAGGGTCGGCTTTTGAGATGCCTCTTGCTTCAGCGGCACGGCGGTAGGGGGAGAGCGAGCGCTGCTGGGGCCTTCCGAGGTGACTTCGTCTATTGATGAGCGCTGCCATGGCACGTTGAACCAGCTCCCGTTTGGCGGGTTACCTTGCGGTACAAGACGAGACTCAAGCGATGGCACATCGGTAAGAGCGAACGGGGAAGAGCCTTGGCTAAAGACCATCTGTTGTGACATGGGCGAGGCTTCTCTAGAGCCGGCGGCGGATAGCCCGTTCACAGACTTGGCCGAGGAGGACTGCTGCTGCTAGATGGTCAGAAGAACTAACTTGGAAAGTAAAGAAAGGGAGGGTAAACCGATTCGTTCTGAAAGGCAGGCACATACAGAATGCCGCTTCCTGCGAGCATGACCAGCTTGAGGTCGTGTGGACAGCCGGGGTGGCTTTCTATCCACTGGAACCTCGTCTTCATGGTCGTTCAGGGTACCGGGGCTCGAGTTGAAGTCCGAGGGGCTGGAAGAGTCGAACCTGGGGGGTGACGCGGCGTTGCGGCCAAAGGGCATGTAGCTACCACCCATGGGCTGGTCTATCATGGCCGGGTTGATGGTGTTCTGCTCGTACATGGACGACATACTGTTGAAGTCGAAGTCGCCAAACCCTTCGCGGGACGGATTCTCGAACAAGGGCATGTCATGGTCGCCGTCCCCGTTGTTCATGGCGTTGGTGGACCTTGAGGAGTCGGAAGCAGAGTCTTGATCGGATGCAGTGGGCGAGAGGTTGGACGGGAGGGTGTTGTCTGTAGTAGGCTGTAGTAAACCTTGGCCCTTGGGCTGGGAGTCGTTGCTCTGAGCGAAGTCGAGGAAGTCGTCTGCGGCAAAATCGAAGCCGTCGAGGTTCTGAGGCATGCCATTGAAATTGACGAAATCCTCGCCGAGCATGGGGAAGTCGTCGCCAGGATCGTCGGTCGACGGCATGGCTCTAGAGAGAGAGAAAGAAGAAAAAAAAAGGGGGGGGGGTCCGTAAGCGTCGAGGGTCGGGGACTGAAGCCGGAATTCAACCCGCCCGGGAGGCTTGCGTGGTGCTGCTGGTCAATCGGATGAGCCGGTGTCGCGTCGTCTGGTAGGCGTATCGAGGGGGCTGTTAAGATGGAGGATAGAGTGGTCGTCGCCTTGGTGAGTGCGCGTTTGTTGAGCAGAGGGGGAGGACTGGGAGTGGGAGGGGTGGGAATCGAGGGGTCGGGATGGAGGTCGAGTTTGGGTGTGGTGTGGATTGATGTGTGAAGAAAGAGTCAAAGGCGCAGAGTGCAGCGAAGTTGAGGTTGACAGAGGAGAATTTCCCTGGTTGGACAGCACGACCAGGCGGTGGGGACGCGGGTGGAGATAGTGCAAGGAAGGAAACGAGCCAATGCGAGAGGCGCTGCTGACACAAGAGGCGGCACGCAGGCCCAGAAAGGTGCCCCTCTGATGGGGAGCCTGGAACAAGCAAGGGACCAGGAGCGAGCAAATTGGCAGGGCAAGGACCAGCTCATCTGTTACTCTGTACTACCACTAAATAATATGTCTGCAACTGAATGTGCAGCGTAATGTAAGTGTTGCTACAGATGTCAAGGAGAAGCGTTCATTCAGGTTCGTGTTTCCCAACACAACCGGGGGTTATCATCGATGGAAGCAATTAGACTAACCCCCTGGCCACACCAATAGGCTGGCCACCCTGGTTGTTGAGGCCGCTGTGAGCCTGCCCAGGTTGAATAATCAGGCCTAGAGGCGCGGCGGGGCCCCGATGTGCCCTCTAACGTAGAATCAGGAAACTTTGCTTCGTCGCTCTCGGTCAAGCAGGACAATGCCCCATTTTTTTTTGGAAGACGACGGCAGGGCCTCCCCGCGATTCTTTAGTGGGCCAACCTCACAGCCGGCCGGAACAGTAGTCTCCGCTCACTGGCTTCTCCCCAGTGATACCCTGTAGAACCCTGATTCTGGGCTCGCTTGAACACGTCAAATGGGCCAGCAGGAGTGTAAGCATTCCAATTCCACTGTCCACTTCAGATATTTTCATTAAGAAAAAAAGAAGAAAAAGACCCCCACGGGGTTGTTCTGGAGACTGGCATTCAAATGTTTCACACTTCGGCGCCTCTGCCGATCGATAGAGCACGTGTCAAGGTACCCTTCCGGTGCTTTCCTACATACCATAGTAGTACACAAGTATTATCTATCACTACAGCATAGTACAGGAATTGAACAACCCCGGTTGTAGATGGAAACTTTGTTCGCAAGCACCTGTCCAAGCTATCTGCTAGACGACCAAAAGGGGGCGAGCATGTCGCATTCATCCTATCTGTCTTGCCTTCTAGGGAAGAAGTATCCTCGATTCCCTTCTGAGCCGACACTGCAGTAGCAGGCCAGAGACACGTATGTACTGCACTCTCTGGTACCCGCGCACCATCCATGTACAGCACTACAACCGTAGCCGCCACACCTTGGCTCCCAAAACTGCGGACCGCGTGAAATCTCGCCAGAAAGATCGGTTGGTCCAACCCTCCTTCCCAAAGGTAAAGACAGAGCGTCCCTTGGTTTTCTTCTCCTTTCCATTATTCTGCTTTCTTTATTTAAGCTTACCCCTGCCGCTCGGGCCCACGCCCACGTCCCATCCTGTCTGTACTCTGGACCGCTGGAGGCGAGACGTGCATATTTTCCTGGACCGAAAGTACCGGACTCACAACCCTACCAGGGGAAAGAAAAGCATTCCATACGACCACGTCATGTTTCTCCCTCACGTTCTCAAGCTCAAGAGAGGGGAGAGAGGGGAGGGGGAGGAGTCACCGGTCCACAACAGCCATCCATTCAGTGGGCGCAGGGGGAAGGACAACACAGACAAGCGCGCAGTGCGCGGAGCTCGCCCTGGCCACCATCTCGTTCTTTCTTCCTTACTCGCCCCTCCCGTTCAACAGCTTCATCTGCATTCGCCACCATTCATTCACATGGTGGAGGGGGGGAAGAGAGAGAGAGAGGGAGGGAGGGAGGGAGAGCGCCAGCCAGGCCCATGCCTCTCGACGTCAGAGTAGGCAGAAAGACGTTGCCCCCTCCCCTCTCGAACTGGTTAACCACCGCCGCCAGTTGTCTCGCCCAGCCATCCCATCTCGACCCTTGCCGGCCCAGCGTCGGATTCAATGTGACGCAGCCTTATACTTCTTCTTACCCCCCCCCCCCCCGAGATATTCACCAGGCACACCGCACGATAATAAACAGGAACCTTGGAATCCACCTAGCTTGCATACAATATCAGAGTATATGTGTGATGAAAGCTAGCTACACCGGCATCTCCTGTTCTACCCCCTCTTCCCCGCCCCCCATGTCAACTACTTTATGCACTCCTTGCATCAGCCTTAGCCGAGTGCGGACTCGCATACATGCTAACTACTTAAGTAGGTAGCATGCAGATGAAAAGTCAGACTGGCTCGACACGAAGAAGGGCCAGAGTCAGACCAGCCTCGAGGAAGGGGGAGAAACCGGAGTTGGCACCGGTGAAGCGTCGGGTAGCCGGAAAGCCACTTCTCAAGAGTGCCCCGGATCCGAAGAGAGAGAATTTGCGATGAAGCTCTCAACAGACCCGGTTCATGTCCCTTTGGATATCGAGCGGCATCTGAAGGTGAGGGTGCTGGCGCACTGCAATAATCACTTGTTGATTCTATATGAACGTAGTCTATAGGGTCGGTTATTTATGTCCACTTGCTTAGGCATGTGCTTTGTCATACACTCCTCTTCTAGTAGAATCAGGTCAGTTCACACATCTGATCTGCAGGGTTTGCGCGAGGCGTTCCTAATGTGCATAGGCAGACGCCAGTGGGGATGCATGTTGGAAATGAAGGAGGAGGGAGGGCGGTCACTCTAGTCAGTCATCCGAAAACGATTTCCCACAGCGTGACCTTGGTGGAGGGATAGAAAAATAGTTCTGCAGCACACGTCCCGTCGCGCACGTCAAAAAGGACCCCACCGAGCGGGCCGTTCTCAGCCTGTACGATGAGGAGGAGGAGGAGGAGGAGAAGGGGTGCCGGGTGCAGAAAGCTCAGCACCCTCTGTCCTCCCTTGTCCAACACCAACAGCGCCGTGAGTCTCGTCAGGAAACCGGATGGTCCGATCACCGGGGTCAAAAGCCGGCGCCTTACCCGATCCACTCCCTCCATCTTCACCAGCATGGACGCCTTCCCTTGGTGTAACCCCCTGCCCTTCTTCTACTCCAGACTTGTTGGGCGGGATGACACTCCCGCCGATCCTCCACATAGGCCGTACTGAGTTCGCCCTTGACGTGCCAGGGCTGCGGGGTCCCGTACCACGGGTCTGCTCATCTGAATTGCGGCGTGATGTGGACATGAAGGTAGGAAGACGGAGGCCACTGCTGCTCACCCGACTGCGTAGGTGGAAGGCGCCGCCGCCTGTCTCTGCTTCGTCCGTCATGGCGCGGGAGAGAGTCTGGGGTAGATAATAGCCTAGCTTCCCAAGGGGAATGCTGAGACCATGGACAACCTGAGATGATGGAGACACGCGCGTCAGAAGAAGTTGGAGGGCTACAGTACCAAAGAGGGGAGAACTGTACTCACCGCACTGCAGATGCACGCGAACCAAACCACCACCAGCACCGCCTCTGGCAAATTTGCCACATCACTTCTGAGGTCCCCGTTCTCGTCCTTGAGCGTGTCTAGGAACTCAATAGTGATGTATAAGTAAAAGATTGCTGATACGCCCATCGGTCCAAAGAACCCAACGAAAATAGCCTGACGAAAATGTTCAATTTGTGGGATTTTCTTGTGGATGGCCAGTATCCAAGGGAGTCTCCGGACAAGCAGGATCAGGATACCGAGAGGCACCAGACGGTACAGAGGAATGACCGAATTCTCGAGAAACATATCCCAGGGGCATACGGCACCATACCACATGAAGATGGTGACATTGAGAAGCTATTGCGTTGTTATGTCAGAGGATCAATTTGCAAGTTGCTCGGGAAGGAACAGATCTTGGAAGACGTACCATGTCGATAGTAGGCTGCAGAGAGTCGTCGATGGTCTCGAGGCGGAACCAATCGTCCCATGTAAAGGAATTGCCGGCGATGAAGCACGCGAGGACGCTATGTCCATGTTAAATTAGTGTTCTGAAGAGAGAGAAAAGCTTTCATGAAGACTCACTCATCGCTGCCAATCATTCCGCAGGTCCCAATAATGAAGAGCGCAAGCGAGAAAGCAAACACTAGAAAACTCTCGCGGTCGACATACTTGCGTTCCTCAGCCCCTGTTGTAAGTTGATCAATCAGCCATCCATCCACGCCCACGTCCTCGTTTCAGGCATTACAGTGGCAGACGATGCATACTTACAATGCAGAAGTTCCTTGGCGATCCATCCCACAGCGAATCCATAGACCACACTCAAGAGGATCGTATAACCCCATGTCTCTCCAAACCACATCCCCATTGCCGCGCCTGCCCCTCCTTGTTGACCGGCCACCCCCGACCCCGTACCGACATACTTGATGAGGTACAGTGCCAGAAACAAAAATGGATAACCTAGCCCATCATTCGCACCCGACTCGGCAATGATGATCTGCTGCAGGTCCTTGGGAACGTTATGGTCTGCGTACTTTCCTTTGACGATAACGTTAGACAGAATAGGATCCGTGGGTGTCAGGCAGGAACCAATGGCCAGCGCGTGAAGGAAGGGCAGGTTGGGCACGAGACCCCAGATGAGGAGGGAGGTGGTGATCCACATGCACGCCATAATAGGACCGAGAAGGATGGAGAGTGTGCGCCATTGGGCCTTGAGGTAGCGGCTAGGAAGCTGTACGCCAGCGAGAACGAGCTGCACACCGAGGACGAGGCGCGAGAAGTAGAGGGTGATGGCGTCGAGATCTGCTGAGGAGCTACTGCACGGTTCGGTCAGCTTCAGAACGTAACACGTTGGGGAGGTCGTGTGATCTGCCATATCAATAGGGTACAAGGACCAATAAGAGGACACAAGCGACCTACGCATAGTCAAGAGGTCGTATGAGGTTCGCAGCATGAGGCGAGAACGCAACTCCAGCCAAGAGTGATATTACTTCAAACAGGTTTGGTCAGGTTAGCTCTCTCTCTCTCTCTCTCTGTGTGTGTCTCTCTTTTTCTTCCCGTCCGTGCCCAGAGGAAGGTAACTACTAACAGGCCTCCGAGAGATAGAAGTTTTCCTTCATCAGATAGCTCACAAGCCCAAACAGTGAAATCCATCCTCCCAGGATGGAGACAATAATGTTGAAGTTGGTCAGCGCAAGGGTCGGCATATTGGCTTTGACCGTCTGTTCCTCAACGACAGGAAAAGCGTCAGTTCGAAAGATAATAACCGAGTCGGTACCAGCGTGTGAACCTTGCGCTCAGGTCACTCCGAGGTCGTCCTGGCTCATGCGCAAGGCCGACAGGTAGTGGTAGACTGGTGGGAAGGGGACGGGGCGGTGTGTTATTGAATCATGGAGTCCGTTTTGGTGGTGCCTTTGAATGGAGACGATGAACGCCACTTTGACTGCCCGACCACGAGAGGAACGACTGTTCCGAAGCTTGTTGTACAATCGTCAAGATCGGAGAAAGAAAGAGAAGGGGGAGGGGAAGAACAGAAAGGGAGGAAATTTTGAGACGAAGGGTTTTGAGTATATGACGATATGTTCACTGGGTTGCAATGAGGTTTTAGAAAGGACCAGACGAGGTACCGGGCTTTGAAAGGTGGCCGTGCAGTGTCGTCGAGAAAAACTACGTCGGGCGAAAAATGCAGAAGACGCAAGGCTTAGCGCGAGCTACTGCGGGACCGTTGCGGAAGAGTGAGCCGAGGAGGCATGAAGGTGATTGTACCACAAGAAACAACCGAGAGACCACGAGATTAGACTATGGTAGCAATAATTTAGCTGAAGTAAATTCATTCCCGAGCCATCGAATGACATGCCCTGTATGCTCTCTTTCTCTCACACGCACATACACACGTTGCTCCCATTCAAGTAATTGCATAGTAATGGGTCCCGGCGTTTGTACCACAGGGCCACGCACCCAGACAGTTCCTGCTTCGCATCACCTGACTTACATATCCACAGCACAGAGAGAGGGAGAGGGAGAGGGGGAGAGAGAGAGAGAGAGAGAGAGAGAGAGAGAGAGAGAGAGAGAGCAGAGAGAAGGGAAGTGAAAGATATTGAAAACCGCAAGTTGCCTCAGCTTGTGAGTTGCCAAGTAACCCAGCTGACCTGTGTACACCTGGCTCCCGTCCGGACGCGCAGCTTTGCGAAAGATCAAATTAAGAAGGCAGACCAACAACGCCACGCCAAAGAAGAGGGAAGAAATTACTATAAAAAAAGAATAAAGAGAAAGATCAAGACTCTTCTGAGCCTGCTGTTCGAATTCGCCAGTGGCCCAGTTGTAGGGGAAACACAGTCTGTTCTGTCGGCAGCGCCGCAAGCATCCAATGTTCCTGATCAGGCCATTTGATGGGACCGCCTCATAACGTTGTCCATCTCTGCGAAAAGCGCACAAGCCGTGGCATTTCATATGCCTCATCACTGATTTCCGCTGCCTCGTCATCTGTAACAGTGTGATAGTCGTTCTCATCATCAAACGAGATTTCTTGTGCCCAAGTCGTCCGCCATATTGCTTCCGCTCAACGACGCTTTCTCTTAGTCTCCATTTTTTTAGCCTTGGCCTCGTTGGCACCCTTGACCGCAAGCCCGTCTGCCTCCACGTTGCCGCGATTGCCCTCGTGGCCCTTGATCCATTTGATAACCGTCCTGGTGCCGAGGGCGTCACGCTTACGGATCTCCTGGAGAGCTTGCTCGACCAGGTCACGGTTCTGCACCGGACCCTTGTGTGTCTTCCAGCCGTTCGCCTCCCACTTGATGAACCAATCCGTCACACATTTGATTGCGTACGTGGAATCAGACCAGATCAGGATACCTCGCTGAGGGGGCACAGACTGCAGCGCCCGGATGATTGCTGTCAGCTCAGCTCGCTGATTGGTCTGAACGTCGCCGGGCAGGCGCTCAGAGATGTTTCTTGGTGTCAAGACTGTCAATCAGAGTTCAGATGGATTAATCGGGCCAAAGGGTGTGTCTGGGTGGTGTGAAGAATACGAACCTCGGGTCCCTGTCACCAAAGAACACCCCGACCCCCGCCACAGCGCCTTCTTGACCATTGGAGAGGGTACTACCGTCCGTGTACACCTCCTCCAGGCCAAATTCCATGTTGCCGCCGAGGGAAAGCTCCATACCGGTCTTGACCTTCTTGCCAGGGGGCATGAGGAAGTCGTCCTCGTCCTCCTCGTCGTCGTCGTCCCCGTCGTCGTCGTCTCCGTCTGGAGCGTCATCATCGAGGAAAGAAGGTGTCGTGGGCGGAAATGTCTGCATCCACTGCTCTGCCGCCTCGCGCGTATCGAACCTCTTGTACTTGGGCGCCTTGACACCCGTGTATGCAGCCTGGGCATCGGCCCATTCAGTGTAGATACCAGGGTGCTTGCCCACGGCGACAGCGTAGAAGCGGCTAGGGTTCGAGTCGGGGTTCGGATTCTTGCCGGCTGCAAAGAGGGCTGCCTCTTCACGAGTAGGAAAGGCCTTGTCTTGAGAGTTTGGACGAGTACATTAGTCCAGCTGCTTCCTAGGAGATGGGGCGACGACGAGAAACGAGAAAGGGGAAGCACATGAGAATCGACGTCAAGGGACTGGACATCAAAAAGACGTCGTTGTTGCGGGATCCACCATGAGCTTAGAGAAACTGGGCTCAACACTTACAAACCGCGCCTCCAAACCCGTTGATGTTCGCCTGGCACTCCATCCAGGTCGTATAGACACCAGGGACGCGGCCAGCCCTCACAGCATAATATCGTTCCTCTCCTGGCCGCCGCTTGCGTTTGTAAGGTTTCGAAGTAGGGGATGGCTCAGACCCGGGCAGCAGAGCCTCTGCGGCGGCGGCTGCTGCAGCCAGACCGTTGCTCTTTGGCTTTGGCATAGCCGTGGCTCGTATCGCGAGGAGAATTGCCTTCAAGAGCGAGCGAAGTTGCGATCGAGTTGGGTTGCGACTCAAGTGCGTCTTCCTGGAGAAAGTTTTGAACGAAGAAGAGCGGGTGCGCTGCCTGGAGGACCGGACGGCGTCCCAGAAGGGCTCTTTGTGAAGGGGTAGAGACCTCGCGAATCCGAGCTTCGAGTGGTGGAAGGGCATAAAAGGCGCCTTGACAAGGCACCGAAAGTGTGGTGGTCTCTCGAGGAGTCAAAGAAGCATGCTGCAGTTGAGCTGCTGGATCCAGGGCGCAGACGTGTTCCACTAAAAAGTGCAGGTCAGCGACAGCACGGCTCATGCAAGGGAATGTTGCGGGAGGGTGACCCACAATGAGAGGGGAATGAGGAGGGGGTGAGGACGACAAAAGAAATGACAGCTCCTGTTGATGAATTGAGTGCAAAGAACAAGAAAGAGCATTGAATCAGTCCGGGCTGGATTGCTACGACCCCAGAGCTCTCTAGCCATTTGCCCCTCCCTCCCCCTCTTTTTCCGAGTTGGTTATCGAGGCAGGGGGTGGCGGGTTGGCAACAACAGCCTCGTGCTAGTCAATCAACAAGAGTGTTATTGATAAATCAATTAGTCCTTCTACACCAATAATGTGTGCATTGATAAACCAATGTTCCTCTTGCCTGTCGGCATATGGGTAGTGATCAAACTTTCCTCGCCCTCTTTCTCCATGATAAGTTTGACTAGGCTGCCTAACTCCATTCTCCAATTCACCATCATAACAGAATCAGCGCAATACACTGCTCAGCCTATCTCTTCTTAGACAATGCATCTCGTACGAACACCCATTTCAGCTGCTGCAATGCTAACAAAAAGTAGTACACCACCGAGAGACAAAAATTACATGCTTTTTGGCTCAAGACATTGACAAGAGCCTCTGCCACGCATCCCTCCTAAGTATGCAACGCCGTCAAAGTGCTGGTAGCTCAAAAATGGATGGTATCATGCCTTGACAGTAACTCCCGAACCGAATGAGAGGATTACCTAATTCCTCTGACATGTCCTCCGAACGCCTAGAATGCTTGTTTGCTCCTCGGGAGCCAGCTTTGATATGCAACTTGGTGCATCGTGTTCTTCACTATTACCGATCACCGGCTGCGCTTTCCCTGACCAGGTGAGTAGAACAGGTGCTCAGGCGTGGGCCTTCTGGTCGACCGAGTTCTTGTGGACGCAGTTTTCACCTTCCCACTCCCAGGCAATCAGGCTCCAGTTGAGCTCTCGGCGCCAGAAGAGACCCAGACCATTCCCACCACCGTATTCTGCTAGGTGAGGCTGACTGTGGCCGCGGATCTCGGCTGCCATGCCGCCCGTCAGGGTCATCCGCTCACAAAACACGACTTTTCCCATACGCGAGTGCAGGATGGCCATAGAGCACATGACACAGGGTTCGTGAGTGAGATAGAGCTCGAGATCGTGACAGAGGTACCCGTCCGGCGTAGGATGGTCCTCTCGGAAGATCCTCTCCTCGGCAGCCAGAAGAGGCTTATCCTGGAATGCCTCGAACTCGAGGATGGGCCGGGGCTTTTTATTGTTCTCTCGATTCTCTGCTCTGACAAGCTTTTGGGCAACCATACTGATTGCCCGCATCACGCAATGAGCCATCGGGTTACCGGTGCCGGTTGGCGGCTGCTTGTGCCATCTGGCATCGGTTGCCAGAGCCACGATGCGACAGCCAGTAGCGCTTCGGTGAACAACGCATGCGCCCATAGCCTCACCATAGCCAGCATCTTTGCCCTCATCGGCGATCTTGTGGGCAAGAGCCATCCAGACGGCAGCGTCCGGTCTGATGTCATCTGTCTGTCGAGTCACCATGCTAGGGTGTGGACCCAAAGGGTTATTTTTGCGGTAAACGCAAGGCCAGAATTGCTCCGACCACATGGCGGCCTGGACTTGGGATGTGGGTGCCAGAGTTGGCACCGGGACGCTGGCCAGCCACGGGGTCGGGGCCATGCCTTCAATCCCACAGAGTCTATCTACCAACTCTTGTTGTGATAGTTGTGACTCCGGGCCGAGGATGATGTAAATCCACTGAGACTTTCCGGTATGCAACTGTCGACTGGCAGGATTCTTGTGCATGAACTGTGCCTTCAGATGAGGAGGAAGATCGGTTGGTTTCGCACACCGGCGCAGATGAGGCATGCCCTTAGCGATCTCCTCAGGCAGGACGGCGCGAAGGAGTCTGCAGGAGATCATAGGTTAGTATTGGAGCTTCACTTGGGGCAATGTGACCTGATTTCTGGGGAAAGTGCTGGTGCTGAGCAGAGAGGGCGAGAAACAAGAAAGAGGCCTCACGTGATGACAGCGTTGGCTGACTTGACGGGTGCCCGAGTGATGATGACATTGATGCAGGCGTGGTCGTCTCGGAGTTCAAGGGTTGTCTTGAGGGGCACCAGAACGCCATCCTTGATCTCAGCAGGAACGAGGTCTTTGACGATTTGCTGCTGCGCAGCAATGATGTCGGCCAGGTTGCCGGGCTTTGGGACCACCACAGTGGCCATGTTGATGAGGGGTGGATAGCAAGCGGGCAAGGGTGGTTAATTCGTCCCTCTTTCAGGCGTTTTCGTGTTTGAGAGAACCCGTGAGCCCATGCAGTCCTAGACCGCACCGAATGGTGGAGGTTATAGTCAAGGGGGGTCTGTCAGGTGGTTTGGTAAAGGGAGGATGAGTAGCCAAGGCAAAGTCCTCAATCCAGCCTTGTCGGAGAATGCTTGACGAGATCTCTAATCCAGTAGGCGCATCTCGATGAGCGACGAAGTTTCCAGGGTGCTGCTTGCCTGCTGTCTGTTTTGACGCGCCTGACACGATGCAGGGTAGGGAGAGAGAAAGTGCGCCTGGGTGCAGTTTCGCGGCGCTCGAGACCAAAGGGACAGTGCGTAATTGACGGCAGATGTTTGACGGACAAGAAAGAAGTTGCTGTTGGAAAGATGGGAAAGGACCGATGACATCCAGAAAGAACGGTCGAAACCCACTACCTAGGAAATCTTTTGGGGACCGCGAAGCTTATCGCAGAGCAGTGTGCTTATCGTCCTCGCTGCCTCTGTTAGCGTATCCAGGGTCCATCCCCGCCTGCAGGGATGCCCCACCCAGGCCTGCCCGCCTGCCTTTGTGTCCTGTACCACAGTGAAGTCGGGGTATCTGGGGGATAGTCTTCTCCACAGGTCAAAGTTTCTTCTTACGTCTTTAACCCATAGGTCACTCACTGGTTGTACACACTCTCTCCCTCTTGATAGCTCACAATATCCAAATCATTGAGGCTTCTTGGCAGAGTTAAGACCTACTGATGAGACCCGTGACAGATATGTAACGCAGTCACTGAAACCCGGTCTGCAGGTGCTTGTTTACCTGATCCCTTGTCAGTGCCGGTCCTGCTTCGGTTCCTTCTCGTGAGCTGTCTACCCTATATTAGGGCTATTATATACCTTCATACTCCGACTCCCCGCTGTGCTTCTTCACATTCTAACACCGGCTCCCTGCTGTCCACTGACTCCCATAGTCAAGCATGCTGTCGGTCCTGATGCCATGTACAGTTACTGGACTTTGCCTAGGTACATGACTGTGTGTCTCGAAGTAGAAGGCTGAGGACAAACAGGGGCCCATATCTGTGCATGCCCGGATGCATCCCCGATTCAATAGGGATAATAGGGGATTGCAAAGACCGGCTGTGGGTCGCAACATCACCCGTGGTCAGACCTGCTTGGCGTTTCGTGTTTCGTGCATATGGTATGATATTTCACCAACAAAATAGATAATCCGCAAGTATGCTACAGCATCGAGAATCGAAGCGATCTTGGCTAGAGCGACGAGGTCACCCAGCCAGCAGAGCCTCGAGTGAGGTCCTCCTGTCTCTGGGCCCGTTTTCTGACGACAGCGGGGTCAGGAAAACCGGGGCGAGCCGCACATGTGCCATAGTAGGTGGAGCCCCCAGTGCTGCAGAATGCGGCAGCTCGAATTGGTAGGGCTAGAATGATGCGTGCCTGCAGATGATGATATCGTTGGTCAGAAAACAGGCAGTAGAGACCCTTGCTCGATAGTACTATGGTATGTGTTGGCAAAACAAGCTTTGCATGCGAGGCTACAATCCTGGGACGGCCTTAGACGCATACTGGCACCGTCTCGAACATTCCTGCCAAGCCTGGACTCGTCAGTTTTGCGAACCTCATGTGAGACACATTGGCGAGCGACAGCGCACGTGTCTGGAGAGTGTGGTTATTCGGCAATCGAAGCACTTTGGAAGCGATTGAGGTACGGCCACATTGCCCTACCCGCAACAGCTAGCACGGTGTAGCTAGTTGCAAACGAGCCAAGAGGCGAACATGGGAATGGTAAGGCTGGGCTGAGTGAGAGGGTTGCACTTCCAAGAATTTAGCCCCCCACGGCACACGGGGGTCGCGCCTTTGGAAAATTGAGGCGAACGTACTTAGTCTCGAACAGGTTTTTTAAAGTTGCGACGTGGACAGCGACCTTCCGTCAAAAAGTTGAAACTTGAATTCCCGAAGGCATATGCGCTGCCGACTTTCTCTCTATGCTCAACACATTGTCGAGCATTGACCTTTGTTCCTGTTTCCCTCTTGCCCCTTTGCTCCTTACCGCCTCCTCTGGATGCCAGCTGCCAAGCTGTTCTCAGTCAGATTTCCATCATTTAAGATTAACTCATCATAACAGAAACCACTTCCATCAGTCACTTGGTCACGACTTTGCAGTGGGGTTGAAGTTCCAAAACCCGATCAGAGTCTCGTCAGCACTGAACTCTGCGCAACCACGCTAACAAAGGGCCTTTTGTTGAGCCTTTGAGTGCTGCCCAAGCGGATTAGCACCCTGGCATTGGGGCCCTGGGCCTTGAATCCGGCCTGCATCCTGTCACTCGCCTCAGTGTCAGGGCACTGCAGGGTCCCCCACAAATTGGCAGATCGACTGCAGAGTCTCTTCTCCATAATCGACCAGATCTGAGCTGTTCATTGGCTACCACATACGTAGAGGTCTCCACCTGGGCGCAGCAGCGATAACCCCTGCTCACAATGGCCGGGCCTACACCCAGCCCTGCTGCGGTGTCGGCACCCTCTATTCAAATTCATCTTCAAGGTTCGTCGAGTCTCTAATTCTGACGAAACATGCTTTCCTTTTCCCATCACCACCCCTCATATTTCAACAACGACAACGACCTTTCTCCTAACCATCCTCCCTCTCACAAGACAACACCACCTCCAGACACCTGCAAAGGCAGTCCTACCTCTCGACGCAGGTCATGAGCTCAGCAGCAGCCCGCCAACAATCGCCCCCGTCGCAGAATCCTCCCAAGCAGCCCAATGAAGATGGAGGCAAAACCATTGCGAACGGGGCGTCCCCCAGGCTCGTCCCTCCTCCCTCCGCTCCTCCATCTCTCGTGAACGCTGTCAAGGGTATAAGCAATAATGCCCACGATCCCCTCCTGACCCTGCGCGAAAAGCCCATCGCCGCCATCTTGGGCGAGAACTTTGACTCACCATACGCCCGAAGCGCCACTTCAACTGCCCCAGGTTCCCCTCGCATGTAAGTCGAAACCCCACTCCTCCATGCTTCTGGAGGGCGTTGAACACCTGCACCACGCTGCGCGGCATAGTTCAAGCGTGTCGCAAAGCCTTCGATACCCACCGTCGCGTCATCTGCCATGGCTGAGACCTGTCTAGTCCTCCTGTGCGCCAAAACTCTGGAAACCACACCCCACGCGTACGACCGCACGCGACCACATTGAGCATCCCCGGTATGACGAGATCGAGAGTGTCGCCAGATGGCAAGATCGCAGGAAGAGATGTCAGTGCCAAGCTTGTCATAATCATGGTCGGCCTGCCTGCGCGGGGCAAGTCGTACATCACCAAGAAGATCACCAGATACTTGTCATGGCAGCAGCATGATACCAGGATCTTCAATGTCGGCAACAGAAGACGGATTGCCGCTGGTATACAGTCCCCGCGTGCGGACATCGGTCCCAATAAGGAGGCGACGGGTGTCGACGGACGACTGCAGGCTGCCACGGTCCTTCTGAACGGCGTTGCTGCTCCCCAGGCGGATGAACCTACGGCCTTGGACCTGAACGACTCGAAGTCCGAGAAAACGGTACTGGACTCGAGCAATCTTCCCCCAGCAGACAACGATGACGGAGACCATGATGTTAACACCATTGACCAGTCCGCCAGTTTCTTCGACCCAAAGAACACGACCGCCAGAGCCCTCCGTGAAAAAGTGGCCATGGATACCCTGAACGAGCTGCTGGACTACCTCATCAACGGTGACGGTGCGGTTGGAATCCTGGACGCGACCAATTCGACGATCCACCGGCGGGACCTCCTTGTGCAGAAGATACGCGAGAGAGAGCCAAAGTTGGGCATTCTGTTCATCGAGAGCATCTGCCACGATAAGCATGTCAGTCACATCTCCCTCCACCGCTGTATGGGAAAAGTAAGGGCGTTAACATGAGTGATCGTAGCTGCTCGAGGCCAACATGCGCCTCAAGCTTTCTGGCCCGGATTACAAGGACAAGGATCCTGTCAAGTCCCTGGAGGACTTCAAGGCTCGTGTCAAGGCCTACGAGAGCGCATACGTCCCCCTCGGTCTTCACGAGGAACAGCGAGATTTGCAGTACATCCAGATGATCGATGTTGGTCGCAAGGTGATCCACCACCGACTCAAGGGCTTCCTGAGCGGCAGCATCGCTTCATATCTTACAACGTTCAACCTGTCGCCACGGCAGATCTGGATCACTCGACACGGTCAAAGCGAGGACAACAGACTGCAGAAGATCGGCGGCAATTCCCACATCACAGATCGCGGCCATTGCTATGCGGCAGCACTGTACAACTTCATGACCCAGAAGCGGGAGGAGTGGCTCATCGAGCAGAAAGACAGGGTTGCACAATCTACATTTCCTCCAAAGGCAGGTGATAACACTCCTCCTTACCCAGAGATCTACCAGGAGCTTCAGGAGAAGAACTTCTGCGTCTGGACGTCGATGCTGCACCGGACTATCGAGACGGCCGAGTATTTCGACAACGATGATGATTATGACGTCAAGAACTGGGAGATGCTCAATGAGCTGAACGCCGGATCGTTCGAGGGCATGACCTACGACGAGATCGCCGTCAAGTATCCACACGAGTACCAGAAACGCTCCGCGGACAAGCTCAACTACATCTACCCGGGACTTGGCGGCGAGGGATACCTCTCCGTCATCAGTCGGCTGCGCGACATGGTACGCGAGATCGAGCGGGTCACGGATCACGTCTTGATCATAAGTCACCGATCCATCTGCCGCGTTCTGATGGCTTACTTTATGGATCTCTCTCGCGATCACATCGCCGACCTTGATGTCCCCCTGGGCATGCTTTACTGCATCGAGCCGAAGCCGTACGGGTATGAGTTCCACGCATACAAGTACAACGAACCTGCCGGCTCCTTCGACGAGATGCCGGACTACAAACCACAGAAGACAACCGACAGGAACAACTGAACGTAGGTGGTTAGGTCTCCGCTGGAGCTCATCGGAGCTGGAGTCTCCATGGCCTCGTGCGCGTGTTGTGTGTATATTTGTATTATACGATCAAAAGGGGGGGGGGGGTTTATTTTCTTTCTTTCTCATTTTGCGTTTCGCAGGAAACATGGACGCCTGGAGTTTTGGGGAACAGGCTCTGCATTCACCTGGGCGGGTTTGGTCTGACGAGCAGCAGTGAGCCTGCTGATGACATTTTCGCAGAACGGAAAGGTTTTCTTTTCTCTACATCCAAGACGTCTCATTTCTAGGATTGCATTAGAGTGGCAAACAAGACTTCAGGTTCCGGGCAGTACTCAAGAGTGGAAGGGGCGCAGGAAGACGTTTCACAAGGAGCCGTACATAGAGTCGTTCTGCCTTTTTAGAAAGAGAAAGAGAAAGAGAGGGGGAAGAGGAAGAAATACCCACATCCGCAAACTCTAGATTGGGCACTGAACCAGTTGTGGAGAGTTTGGTGATCTGCTTCCCAGAATGATTTGAGACATATAATGATTGCGAAAGAAATGGAAGAAAATGCATTGCCGCCGAGTTCCTCAGATTTATTTGTAATCTCAACATGCCCTGCACGATCTCTTGACGACCTTACATTGTGCCCATTAAGCAACTTACTTTTCAGCAGGACTATGGAGGGAGTACATGGACTTGCGGACGGAGGGCAGAGGCTGGCGAGCATGAAGCCTACTTCAGAGCGGGAGGCATCGAGAGAGCGATCTAGCGGGATCCACAACTCGTGGCTGGAAGAGGAGGTTATGTGAATAAACTTGGCTATTTCATCGTGCTTTTTATCAAGGAGGATGAGGAGGGGCTGGGGGAGGGAGGGAAGGGGGGTAGTCTCAGGTCACCTGAAAAGTGAGAGCTTATGACCATGGACGTGACAATTCAAGAAGGCTCTTCACCGTGATGGACTAGGTTGGGGCCACAATATGGTGAGACCAACTATGATATTATTTAATGCATAATTTTATAGTTTGACTTGATTATGCTGTCACTGAGAGCAAGTCGATGGGTGATGAGCGTGAATAGACGCGATGAGCACAGCGCTCTGCTTTGGAACTGGCTCAAAGCAACATGGATGTGGGAACTGGATCTCCTTATCCATCAGTTCGAATGACCTACTGGGTTAAAATATGATGTGCTTCTCTGAGTTTCTTCTTGTTCTCTTTTTGGTTTTGGGAAGACAGAAGAGCCACACGGGGGGGTGGTCGGGGAGGTTCTTCTGAGGCCATTCGGCTGCTGTCGTGTTGAAGATATTTCCCAACTACTTCGTCAGTAACTTACTGTAAGTTATAAGGAAGCCCCACAGGAAATTGGGAGAATTCGTCAAGCCACACCCGAGAAGAAGAGGAAAGAGAAATATAAGCCAGAAACACATCGCAGGCTGTGAAACCAACGCTGAGCATTGTCCCTCATCTGCCCTCCTCCCGCTTTCTTTTCTTTTCTTTCTGAGGGGGTTGCTCTCGACTTTTGAGATTTTGGTCTCCCAATTTTCCTTTCTATATCTTATTCTTTATCCTCTCTACATCCACAACCCCTCACACTCGATCTCTACTACTACAGCAAGTCTCGGGTTGGAAACCGATTGGGAAAAGGCTACTTTGACTATGGTCCTACGCTACCCTCTCGACAAGGTCAGGATATCGTGGTTGTGGTAGTGCACACGTGGTGGAGCAGCAGACTAGCAACACAAGCAAGCCGTCGTCGTGCAAGGAGATATCATCCCGACGAATACACCAACAGTTGAGTGGCGCGGCGCCGTTTCCCAAGGGCCTCTTCTGGACTCTGCGACTTGTAAGGATCCTCCCCCCTCCCCCGCTCCTTGTCTTTCCCTTTTTTTGCCCAGACTTTTCTTTCTGGGTTGTATAATTTTAGGTAACAACTAAAGGAAGAAAGGGAGCGGCTTGAAAAATAATTCCAAAAAAGGTTCCCCATTCAATCCTCTTGTGTCAAGCAACCCTAAGTAGTTACTTAGCGTTCCCGCAAGCAAGCAAGCCAGTCCCCTGCCATGGGCTTTATTCGGGGGCGCATTATTCATCCCAACGTGCCGTTGTCTGACGGAGGAGGAGAAGGAGGAGGAGGAGGAGGAGGAGGAGGAGGAAGACATGAGCGGTCGAACGATCCACCAACATCAATGAGCTGGTGGTTCTATTGTGGTACGGCATGTTGGGGGCTGCCAGCATCTCCAAATGCTCCCGCGGGTAGGGACCAACGGCTACTTGCTCACTTGAGATTATAATAACCATAGAATAGAATAGTAGTAGTAGAAGTAGTAATGTTGTCCTTATTAGGAATTATGAGTCTACCGTGACACGCATACTGGGCTCCGACCGTAATGAGGCCCTCGACTTCAGACAACAGCGTCATGCACGCCAGTGCCCGGGCCGTCACTGAAAACCCGAGGCACCTTGGGCTTCACGACCAGCACTCATTTTGAAACGAAGCAAGCATCCATCACGGTCTGGTGCATATACGACAGTAGTCAACGAGAGGGATGTCTCACTTGTAAAGCCGTTGGAGGATGGGCGGGTGGGTGGCCAAGGAGCTACCTCAAATACGAGGGAAAAGAAAGAGCAGCCTACATCGTATGCCATAGGGTAGAACAAACCTGCCTGCCTGCCACCGCAGGATGGTTCAACGCGGCTTTTTACGACTCTCTTTCCCCCCAATTGTGTGTGACGAGAGGATACGGCGGGAATGGAGGTTGCTGCTGCTGCTGCTGCCGCCGCCGCCGCCCTCCGAGACGGCATCTATTTGCGCGCAACCATCCGACCTTCCTGTGCTCCCTTGTGCTCTGTCTAGACAAGGGTCATACAGTAGCAGGTCGGTATGCCACCTTGGTATGCTTCGAGTTGTGTCTATTTTTACGCCCATCTGCCGTGAATGTAGGTCTCTGTCGGCGGTCTCTTGTGGAGCCAGGCATGCGTATGCAAGTCCTCGTCCACCAGGATTGTCGCAGGAAGAAGGTCGTCAAGCTGGCTGTGGAGCCCCACGTGCCCCTTTCGGGACAATTCGCTAAAAAGGCCCGGGCTAGATCTGGACTGACTGTTGAGAGCTCATATTTCGAGTGGGCGATAACAGCCCTTGCCAGATGGAGAATGATTTTGGGATCGTCGAGAAGGATGCAGGATTTTCAAGAGAGTGAGCGGGCGACTGGACCGCGCGTGCCACTGCGGGAAGGACCGACGATGAGCGAGTTGTCGCCTCTGCAGATCACGAGGAGGAAATGGCTGATCTTGTTCCTTTTTCCCCCTCTCCTTCTTTTTTCTTCTTTTTTCTTGGGTCCCGGTCTTGGCATCGAGATAAAGTTGTACGCAAAGTGAGTTTTCGTCTCATGGTCTCGCCGATCCACCGAAACACTTGGCGGGTCACCAGAATAAGATGTCTGGCTCTTACCTGACGTGTACTACCCGCCGTCCCATGTCCGCACGTGGTGACAGAGTATGCGTAAGAGAAGGCTTAAGTAGTCAGCGTATAACGTGGAGCCAATTGTCGAGGACAGACGACAGAATTACTCTGGTACGGTAGTATGCATGAAACAACGGTGCTGGTGGGAGAAAGCAGGGCGTTGTCAACGGCAGGCGAGGCATAATAAGCCGGCGACCGTACGGGTGGGCTTCGGGAAAAAGGTAAAAAGAAAAAAACCCACCAAAAAAAGCCCCTACTGCGCACCGCCGCCGCTCACCACCTTGCGAGGCGTTGTGTGCCCATCAGCCCGCCAGCCAACCAGCCAACGAGCACAGCCAGGCGGACCTCGGGGGTAATTTCGGCAAGCCACTAAGCGGGTTTCATGTGTAAGCACTTTCCAGGGTTCCCGGTCTTGCTGGCTGTCCCTGCGAGGGCTATCCAGGCCTGAGCTGAAGCCCTACCAGGGACCCCCCCCCCCAAAGGTGCAAGGCTTCTTCTCTCTCAGCTGGGTCACAATTCTCGCTCTGAGCCAAGAAAATCAGGGAACGAGATTTGCCGCGCAGCCGGCCATAGCTCGAGGCCAATCAGTGGACACATGGCAGCCAGCCACTGCCAGCAACTTTCTCCCTCCCAAGGTCCCAGTGCTTGTAGAGCTGTGGGCCGCCGGGTTTCAAGCCCACACGCTCATCACCCAAAGCTCTAAACGACGGCGCTGGCGGAACAGACCGTAGCGTGTTTTGTAGATGATTTGCTAATCTGCTAATGTAGTGCCGCGACGGTGCGGAACCCTACAAAGTAGTGCAGGTGAGCATTGTTTGGGGATCGCTGACATTGGTGACATGGTAATCCTTGGCACACAGTCAAGTGTTTGGAATCTGTGTTCTTACGAAAGGATGTTGTTTGTTGTTCGTCCCAAGTTCGTCGCCAATGCCTTGCGGTTCTGTTTATGTTGACAATGTGAAGCCATTGGGAATGAGATCCTGCTCAGATGGAATGAGATGGCGTCATTCAGGAAAAAGGGGGGGGGGCCGCGGGTTTCGACGTTGGCTCCTGCAGGCACTTGGACGGAAGTAAGGCACCGGGAGCACGTATCCCAGCAGTCCGAGCTAATATCCTGCACCCATCGGCGGCGAGGAAGCAATATTTGCTCGATAGGCAGGCACAGGCAACCTCTAGCGTCAATTGGCTGCGGTAAGATGTGCCTGGTTCCTGCATTCCGGGCTCCAAGGCGGCGACGATCCTATTGAAGGGGGTAGGTACCACGTAACCCCATGGTGGGTCGACCCTCTCTACCCTCAACTATAGTATCGTGCGTTCTTTTTGCGCCTGGAAGATCTTGGAACGTGGTGCGATCCAAAGCAATGAAGGGCTGGCTGTGCACGGTCTGAGAAGGCCTAGTGAGCGTTCTGTCGTGTGTCGTGTGTGTTATGGTCCCTGACCGCTCACGATCGATCAGATGGGACGAGCAAATTTAGAACAAGAACATGACCCGTGATCAAGTTGACGAGACATTGTGGAAAGGAAAGCTCTCACTGGTCTCCAGGTGAGGCCGCGCAAGGCCACTGCGAGTCGTCGTCAGGTCCACGATAAGGAGACCATGGGCGCAAGATACGCAGGCGAAGCACACAGTACTGAGGGGTTTGGAAGGGCCCTCCTGATGTTTGTGTGCGATGTGGCCAATGGGTCTATGGGGTTTTGCAAGGGGACAGGACAGAGTGCCCCGCTGTTCGTCCCATCATTGGCTGTCTGTCCAGGCGCGTTAGGGTCATGGCGGTCACAGACCTATAGCGGCAGCCAGCACTTGTCGGGTGGTCGGGGGTATACAGTACATGCTGTAGTACCGCCGCGAGTGATAAGGCAATCGCTGATATACCTCACGCAAGCCTTAACAGGCACGCCGCTACCTGGCAAGTACTGCTTACGCAGATGTCCAGGTCGCCAAGTCGATCAAGGGTCGGACCAAGACTTGGAGCCAACGGGTCCAGGCACGGTTCCTGATGACAGGGGAACCCCTGACCCAGGCTGATTTTACCCCTGGCGCCAATGTCACCTTCTTCCCGTCCACCCTTGTGGCACATCCCATCACAACAAAAGGTTCATTGAGCGCGGGCGTGGCTCAGTGCGACAAGGGCTCAGGACGGGGATATCGATGGAATCTGGGAATGGTCCTCTCAGGCCTCTCTATCCTGGCCGTAATCCACTAAACAGTCTGGAACCCCGTCGTCCATTTTAATAACCGCCCCTCTCCACCACGAATCCATAACCCGACTTGCCTTCCGTGTCCGTCCATCTCCTCTTGCAACTTTGATACCCACTCACTCCTTCCAGCTTCGCGGGCCTCGCCTCGACTTCCTCTTCCCACCCCTGGGCACTGCACAGACCCAAGTCGGTCCTTACTGTCCGCTATCTTTTTCCATTTTTTGCCTCTCTTTCGGTTTCTATCACCGGGTTTGTGATACGATACGAGTCACGCTCCTTTGCCCTGGCCAGCCGTGGGTGAAATAAAACCAGAAGAGTGCCCGATCCCCAAAGGAATTTGACGCTTGCGTTTCCCTTTCTGTCTTTTGGCCTCTTGCTCCCTTCATCACCAACTGTCAACCCAAGCCAGCCAGCTCGTCTTTCACGACGACGACGACGTCCAGGTCTACGTCTACGGCAACGCGCCCACCCATTGCGCAATCACTCACTCTTGCGTCTTTGATAGACCGCCTTTCATTTTAACAAAAATCCCTGATCCACCATCATCCACTCGACGTGATCCCTCCCCCTCAAGGATTTATCACTTGCATCTTCCCCCTCCACTTGATCGTCTGCCGGCACGAGACACTCCTTTCTCCTGTCGACGATCACTACCAAGAATATATCATTACTTGAAAGATACTGTTTGCACAGTCGACAATATGTTCACCAAATCCAGCCTCGCTGTCCTGGCTCTGGCCACGGGCGCCCTCGCCGCCAATGGTCACGGCCATGCTCAGCGCCACCAGCACCAGCATGAGAAGAAGGACGTGGTCTATGAGTACACCACCACCGAGACTGATATCACCTGGCACACTGTCTACGTCGATGCCCAGGGCGATGTTGTTGGCGCCCCGTCTTCTACCAGCGATGCTGCTGTCTTCGCCGCCACTGGGGTTTCTGCTCCTGCCGTGGCCGCCACCACCAGCTCTTCGAGCTCTTCGAGCTCTTCGTCCACTCCTACGTCCTCTTCCTCGTCGACTTCGGTGGTCGCCCCTACCACCTCGTCGTCTGTGGCTGCCCCCACGACTCTGGTTACCAGCACCGCTGCGGCTGCCGCAACGGATCCTGTGGCAGGTGATGCCAACGTTGCTGAGGCTGCCACTACGTCCAGCGCCGAGGCTGAGACCACTTCCACCTCGGCGGCTGCGGCTGCTGCCACTTCTGCGGCTTCCTCCGGCACTTCTTCCTCCAGCAGCGGTAACAAGCGAGGTGCGGCTTACAACACAGCCAGCCTTGTCTCTTCTCTGCTCGGCACCGGCAGCAAGGTCTCTTGGGGCTATAACTGGGGCGCGACCTCGGATGACCTGACCAGCGATCTCGAGTACGTTCCCATGCTGTGGTGCTCCACCGGCGAGTACCCTACCGACTGGTCCACCAACGCCCAGAGTGCCATCGATGCCGGGTCCAAGTTCCTGCTGGGCTTCAACGAGCCCGACAACCCATCCCAGTGCAACATTGATGCCTCGACGGCTGCCTCGGCCCACATTCAGTACATGAACCCCTTCAGCTCCAGTGCTGGCATTGGTGCCCCTGCCGTGACCAACTCCAACGTGGCCGGCCAGAGTCTGGAGTGGCTGGAGGACTGGGTGAGTGCATGCGCTGGCCAGTGTGATTACGACTTCTGCCCTGTGCACTGGTACAACACCATCGAGGCCGGAGCGGATGACCTGCTCGACTTTGTGACCAAGGCCTCGGCGAGCTGCGGCACGGGCAAGGATATCTGGGTCACCGAGTTTGCCCCCAACGTCGACAGCCCTTCGGACGCCCAGATCTCCAGCTTCCTGGAGACGGTCCAGGACGCCTTCGACAACAATGCCACCTACAGCTTCGTGTCGCGGTATGCGTACTTCTACGTGAGCGACGGCCTGCTGGTCAACGGCGACGCCGTCTCGGCGTACGGTCAGACCTTTGCCTACTCCTGATCTTGACCGGATTTGTACAAATCCGCAACGGGTTCGGGATATAGTGGGGCGTTCTTTGTGATTGATTATTATAGGATGGTTTCTTGGCGTTCACATGTGTTTCCGAAACGCACTTGCATAGTAGGCGATTTTCAATGATGTGGACATCTCTTTCTCTCTCTTTCAAACCTGGATCATGGGAAAAGAGGAGGGGAAATCATCTCGGACGAGGGAGGGGGAAAAAGTGTTTCTAATTCTAGTGTACATATTGGAGATCTTGGGTTTCGGCTACTCTCAAAGGCGGCCGAGCCCGGGTCGGGGACCCTCTTTTTGGACGAACACACACAAACACACATCCCAAGGCATACGTTTTTACATTCGATTCGAGCCCGGTTAGCTAGGAAGAGCAAGCGACTCCTGGCAGCCAGCGGGAAAATTTTGGTTGACAGTTGGGGATATGTTCGAGGATAGATACATGATGAAGCTATGCCCTCAAACGATTTGCTTAAGCAAAACAACCTGCGCCTTTCCGTCTCTCTCTGCTCTCCTAGCTGTCTTGTGTGAATGGCGTGACATGCAAAGGCCACCGTCCCCCCCCGTTCCCGGTGTTGCCTATGCCGGCCCATGTTGACCTCGGCGTCCCCATCGGTGAATTAAGTTACCCAGTTAACCTTTTTTTACCTAGACAACCAAGTGAGGCGCAGCCGCTTCCAAATTTCAAGGGATGGATGGATCTTCATTGTCCTAATCAATATATGACCTCAATAAAAGCGTTGTCTCTACAATATGTCCGTGATCCGCCCGTGTCGTGTCTAGAATTGATAAACGTGACTCAGTCAGTTCCTCTCCCTGCTTGGCATTGTTTACCTTTCAGCTCGCCCTTCTCCTCCACCCTAGGTAAACTCAAAATAGATGTGGACACTGAGAAAGAAAGGAAAGAAAAGAGGGAGAAGGAAGAAAAAAGAACAAAGAAGAACAGGACAAAAAGAGTCGCGCACGTCCCGAAATCCACCAGGCGCGCGCGTATCCACCCCCCCTCCCACATTCCAGCACGAGTAGGTCGGCATGGGCGACACGCGCTGGCTTGGAGGGGAGAAATGAACCAAGGGCCTAGCCGCACACGCAATCCCTGGCGAAATAGCTCTTATTGGAATGTTTCTTTTCCTGGGGGGGAGAAAGGCGATGCAGGGGACGACGTCACCAGTGATGACGTGGAGAGATTTGGGGGAGAAACCAAGAACAATAGCATTGTGGGTTGAATAGGTATTGTTTTTTTTTTTTTTTTTTTTTTTTTTGGTTTTGTGTGGCTTTTGATTGGGTGAGTAGATCCCAAAAGAAAGGGAGAAAGAGAGGGAGGAGGAGGGATGGGATAGACGTGGTAACGAGGAGATGTTTCTGCTTTGAATAATCTTTTTCTTCTTCTTTTCTTTCCTCTGCGCTCTTTTCTTCTCACCCTCTACTTGAGTTTCGTACATTTTTGAAGCTTGAAGCAATAGAAGAAGGACGGGAGAAAGGAGACTCCTCAACATGCCATGAGAAGAAGAAGAAAAAGAAAAAAAAAGAAGGGAAATTTGGTTGCTCGGTAGAGGACGTCATATTCATGCCTGTGGTGAAATGAAGAAAATGCCTTGGCTCATTCTCGACGGTCTGCTAGAGCCCAGGGCGGGGTCTCTTGCACGGTAATCACATAGCAACGGGAGAACCTCTGTTTCTTTGGTGGAATGGAAGAAGGCAGCGGGGCAAAAGAAGACTACGAAGAAAAAAGAATGAAAAAATGACAAGAAAGAAGGTGCTAAAAAAAAAAAAGAAAGGTGTTTAGTTTGGCACTGAGTGACGTGGATGCGGAGGGCATTCATGGATGTGAGAGAGTTTCGGGCCGTTGTTGTTGTTGGGAATTCTCCCCTGTTAGCCGGCTTTCTGGTCCCTGCTGATTCTAGAAGGCGGAAGGAAGGTAGAGAAGCCCTCTAAAGCAGGCCACAAGGCATCGAGATGGGAAAAGACTCCAGGGAGGGGGAAAGGAAGGGCAAAAGGTAAGGAGCCTGACGAAGTTACGAAGTTACGGACTACAGTGTGTTCTACAGGATCTGCCTCATCGTAAAGATGCTATACCTTTGGGCGGGACAAGATGTTGGACAATATTGATCCTCCTCCTGTCTCGGAACCCGTGTCCAAGTATCGAATTCCATCATGAAACGTCACTCAACCAGGTCATGCTGGTGCCAGTCACAGGATTCCTCTTTCTTTCCCTCTTGCCCTGACCCAATCCGGCCCATTGACAAGACCTCCCCTCCTACTCCGAATCAAGAGACCACAGCGCCCTGTCGTGCTGCAGGACTACTATATCCAATCTACCCATCCAATAAAAGTGCTCGCCCACCTTCCCCGTGATCCTCCCCTCCTCCCTCAGCTGGAAATACCTCTCCCGCGTGGCCAGGCGAAACGCCTTGATCTCTTCCAGCACATCCCGCATGGCGCTCAGCCCAACGCTCGCAGCCTCCCCCTTCCCCTCTTCCTCTTCCTCTTCCTCTTGTTCTTCCTCACAGTCTATCATCATCATCTCCCATGCCGCCCCAAAGATGTACGAACCCGGCGGAACACCCGCGGCAACGTGACACGGCGTGGCGGCCATGACGTCGCGCATACCGCACCCGCTGGGCTCGCAGAGGTTGCGCATGTACGCGTTGATGGCGGGCGGCGTATCGGGCGTGACGATACCGCAGCCGATCCAGACGGGGAAGGGCCTGCCACCGTTGCCGCCGGGGTCGTGCTCGAGGTGGTCGCTCTGGGTGTCGTCGTAGGGAGAACCGATGAGATGCTCTGCGAAGGGGCTGTGTAGGAGCCCTCCTGCATTGGCTGCACGGCGGGTTTTTGGTCTTTTTCTTGTTGTTGTAGTTGTTGTTGCTACTGCTGCCTCTACAGACTGGGGAGGAGGGGGAGGAGAAGACTGCGTTTCCTCATCCAACAGGCTCACATTGAAATTAGTAAACTCCTCCATCTCACCATCGCCGTCCCAGACACGGGCTGGTTTGTAAGACCAGCCCTCGTCAAGTGGATCAAACTCCAGCGTGATGTGGCGCAGACCACGAAGGACAGGCGGACCTCGGTGGCCCCGACAGGCCTCGTTGGTTTGCGCGATGTGCTGTTCCTGCAGGGCGGCGAGCCGGAGGAGCTCAATCAGGCGGCCTGTGACGACGCCCTTGGAGTAGCGCGGGATGTAGCAGAGGGTCAGGGCGTTGATGCGAGGGTTCATGTCCGGGACGAAGCACTGCGGGAAGGCGAGGTCGAGGCGGCGGCGGACGTGGGTCTCGGCCCGCCAGATGTCGTGCAGGACACGCTTCTCGTCGGATCTGATGGTCACGACGTTGGTGACGAGGGAGTGGTGGATCTTGAGGGCGCGCAGGTTGGGCGAGAAGACGGGTCGAAAAAGATAGGCGCCTCCGGGAAATCCGATGTAGCAGAAGGTGGTGGCGTTCTGTCGTCGTGGAGGAACTGCTGCTCGGCTTCTTGTCATGTGGTTTATTTGGGGGCCGCCAGAGACGAGGACCCTGCCTTTGTTGAACTCGAAATGCTCGAGAAAGGCTGCACTCGTCGCTAGGAAGCGCGTCACTGCCTTGGTCGTGAGAAGAGACAGGTCGTTGAGGTAGATGTGTGTCAGACCTGCTTCCTTGTCACCCGGAACACGATGAGGCATGTCTGGCGATGGAGGCACAGGGCCACCAGGGCCGCCGGCCAAAAGTCGTATCGCATCCTCTGTAGAGTCCCCACGGGCCCGGTCCGCTCCACTTCCTCGAACAAGAGCTCTATTCTGTCGCTCCTGACCTTCAGAATGTGCCATGTTGTCTGCTGGGAAGTACTGTGGAGGGTCCGCAAGGTACCGATCCGGATGTGAGAATGTGGCGCTCCAGTCGGACTCGTCGACAAAATAATGACCAGCAAGAAACTTGGCAGCCGTCAATGTGCCCTCAACATCGGAATGACTAGACAGCAGCGGCGTCGCATTGCCCGAATGAGGCTGTTCATCTTGGGGCCGTTGCACTCCCCGGTGCTCATCTGGACGAACGGCAAATTGGATCACGTCCTCAAGAGAGGCGTCGACTAGTTGATTGTTTGACAGGTCGAGGCTCCAGAGTTGACGCTGGAACTTGGCCATCACTTCTAGAGCCGTGGCACGATCCATGCCTTTCCCCATGAGCTTCAAGATGCGCAGGTTGGGTAGATTGACGGGCGAGAACGTGTGGCTCCATAGCAGGACTCTGCCCCAGCCACCGGTGTATGACAAGTCCAAAAAAACCAGGCCGGCCAAGCACTGGCCGTCGAAGAACATGGCTGGGATGGCCTGCTTGCAATGAGTTGCGCTGAGGAGCCTCAGATGCTGGAGCGGTTGCCCGTCATCTCGCGTTTGAAGATGCTGTATTGCGGCGAAGTTAAAATCAGTACGCCCGTCAAGGATGAGGCAGCGCAGGTTCGGCAATTTGGTGATAGCCTTGTATATATTCTGCGCCAGTGAAGGCCAACTGTCCTCTGAAAAGGCTGAGCTAGGACTGCAAAGGGCTCGAAAGTCCATGACGACCAACATAGCCAATGTCGAGTCTCTTGTCGGCCTTTCCAGTCTGGTGATAAAAGACAAGAAATAGGAGACCCATCGATAGTCTGTAGTCCCACGCAGAAAGATCATCAGTCAGATATTCTAGATTCCATCTGGCCTCATGAGTAGCATGCTACTTATACAGCAGGCCCCCAAAAAGCTGGGAGGAAGACTCACAGTTGCTAGGATCATGCTTCAGGGCTGTGGCCATCTGAAGAGGATCTCTCCAAAGCCGGGGTGCAAACTGAGCATATATCTCCTTGGATACAAGGCAGAGATGGTAATAGTCACACAAGTCAATGTATGAGCCGACAATGCCCCATCCATCCTGGCTGATAGCCTCCTTGTATGTAGGTGGCTGCTCCATGCTTGTCGTCTGGCCGAGTCGCCACGCATTTGGCTTCCAAGGTTGCCCTCAACCAGCTTTTATGGTATGGAATGGAAATCTGCATGAGTTGGATCCTCCCAGGTCCAACAAGTGCTGGTTGGCTGGTGGAGGGCAAAGACATCATCAAAGGGGTGTGCTGGTGTGATGTTGTTTGTTCCTGAACTGCTGTCCTGGTGACTGGTGGTGAGTGAGAGCACTGAGGTCATCCTTTGAGGCTGATCCACGTTTGGAGAGTCCGGGCCGTACCGATTGGTCCCCCACCTCTCTCTGCATGCTTTGTGCCTTTCTAGAATCGCCCTTCCCAAACAAAACAGTCATCGAGGATTTGACTCAAAATTCTTGCGTCCATTTGACTGTTGGCTTCCCTCAAAAAAACCTGGGAGTCATTTTTTATTTGCAACAGTGATTAATGATGCGATGGCTCTGAGTTTGGTAAAGAGCAAATTGCTGAATTTGTTTCAGTGGTGAGACTACATCTTGTCTCTCTAACCTCGCTATCTAAGTCGCGGATTTTTTTTTTCCTATCCTCTCTTCCTCTTTTATATTAAGCCCAGACTCCAGTGACGTGACTGTGTGCCACTTTATACACACACACAGAAATATGTACAATTACTTGTCTTCGGACGTATAGACAGTTTCCAATATATGTGCTCGTATAAGCTTGCTCATGACCGGGTCACAACAATGGCCTCCTCGAGAATCTTCATGCCCTCCTGGATCTCGGCCTCGGTGATAGTCAGAGGAGGCACAAACCGCAGTGTGTTGGTCCCCGCTGTGATGACGAGGAGTCCCCTCTCGCGGGCAGCTTTGACGATAGGCGTGGGATCCTGCGTCAACTGCAGGCCGAGGATCAGGCCCCGACCCCGAATCTCTGTAATCAGGTCGGGGAACCGGGCCTGCAATTGTTTGAACGCGCTGGAAAAGACGGCGCTCTTGGCTGTAACGTCTTGTTGAAGGGCAGGATCGGCCAGGCGCGTGACGATGCTGTGAGCCAGGCGACAGGCAAGAGGATTGCCGCCAAAGGTGGTTCCGTGGTCGCCCACCTTGATCTTCTCGCTGACGTCCTTGTTGACGAGGACAGCACCGATGGGGAAGCCATTGCCAAGGGCCTTGGCCGTGGTCAGGACGTCTGGGTGAGCCTCCTTGGGCAGATGGCCGTGGGCCCAGAGAGTACCGGTGCGCGACAGCCCGCACTGGATCTCGTCGTAGACCAGCACTGCGCCGACCTCACGACATCGCCTGGCGAGTGCGATGAGGAAGTCGTCGTTCACCATCTGAACGCCGCCCTCGCCCTGGATGGGCTCGATGATCACGCCACATGTCTTGTCGGTCACGAGTTCGCTGAGGGCCGAGATGTCGTTGATGTTGCCGTACTTGAAGCCTGGCAGCATGGGTGAGAAGGGCTGCTGATATTTGGGGTTGGGCGTGGCGGAAAGGCTGCCCATGGTGCGGCCGTGGAAGGCGCCGTTGAAAGAGACGAGCTCATGCTTTGCGCCCGAAGGGTCGACGACCTTGCCAGCCTTGCGTGCGAACTTGATGGCAGCCTCGTTGGCCTCGGAGCCAGAGTTGCAGATGAAGACAGAGTGGGCCCCCTGCATGGCACCGGACGCGAGCGTCTTCTCGACCAGGAGTTTTGACAAGGCACCCGTCCACGGGTTGAAGTAGAGGTTGGAGGCGTGGATCAGCGTCTTGGCCTGGTCAGCGATGATCCTGGACAGCTCTGGATCGCAGTGTCCCAGGGAGTTGACAGCGATCCCAGACGTAAAGTCGAGATAGCGTCGGTTCTCAATGTCCCATAGGTAGGAGCCCTCGCCCTGGACAAATACTGGAGGTGGTCGTGAGTACGTAGCGACCATGAAGGGGGCGTGTTCATTGACCATGGCCGCACTGGGCGAGTCTGAGGCGGGATCTGGGTTGGGGAGACGGGCATCTCTCTAAAAAGCGTGAGAAGACAAGAGACCGTGTGTTAGTTGAGAGAGCTGACCGAGAGGGCACCCTTTACGTCTTTGAGGAGGAGGCGAGACACTCACGGCGATGCTATCCTGGGTAGCCTGTGCTAGGTTACTCGTAGGCACAGCCGTGGCCTGAGAATAGGAGCGCAAACTGGCCGGAATGGACTGCGAGATGCGTGGGCAGGAGCAGGAGGAGGGCCGAGCTGCCAGCCCAGCAGCCACCCTTTGTATCTTGGTCCTGAATGCCATGTTGAGCCTGAGATGACGAAGAGTCGAAAAGGAAGACAGACTGTCTTCGCGCAGGTCGACGACGGTGTTATAAGAGAAAAGACGGGACACCGCAAAGGGAAGAAAAGTATGACGGTGACTCTTGACTCTAATGAAGTGTGCAGTTACAAAGATGAGGTTGCGCAAAGTCGCATTCTCCGATTGAATACTGTAATGCAAACCTGTAAATGGCCTTGTCTTGTTAGAATACGCAGAGACTTGGCATGAGAATTTGACTCATTTGATGAGCTACCGTCGACAACATTTGGCGGAGGCAGGTGGGGAACCCGTTGCTGAGGTTAGAGTAGATAAGCGCCGATCACGGTCGAGGGCTGGGAGAAATTTTGGAGGGGCTCAAAGCCTAAATTGCCCTCGCTGTTTTCCCCCTCGCGTCCCCTCATAGGAAGCAACTCTGTTTTCCTCTCCTGCATCTGTTATAAGTTTTGCAAGCTCACAGGTCTCCTTGAGTGCTCACATTCCAAAAATTCGAGGCGAAAGTCCTGATAACAAGCAAGGAAATGACAGGTACGAGGACTCCCCCAGGATGATGGCAGCAGGTGAGGATATGGAGCGTCACCACAGGCCATCATCGTAGTGCCCTACTGTGGCTGCATGGCATTGATGACACAATGGTAAACCACACTGGGGGGCGTCGTTGGGGGGTGGATGAGAGGGGCATCAGGGGGCAAGACCCGGGGAATCGGGGCGTTACTTTCAATTGGGGTTCACCGCTGCTGGTGCAAGTGTCAGAGATCCTGGCCCCCGGGACCCTGTGCCCAGGCCCCTGTAACCCTTCTCTTCTACCCGCCACTTACCACGCTTGGGCTACTGCGCGCAGCAATCCACAATCACATGCCAGATTCCCACGTCAACGGGAACCCCGGCCAAGTCAGCTTTCGACTTGTTCACCTGACACCCTTGGCGAAGTACGGACTCGGCTCATTGGAACATCACCTCGGGGCTTTGCCAGCTCGTCATAAACCCGGCTTGTCAGGAAGGAGGTGGGCATTTCTTCTTCTTTTGTCTTCCCTCTCTTTTCGTCTCGTGTTCTCTCGTGGGCTCTACGATCCCATTGTCTTCTTCTCCTTGTCCTTGTTCGTCCTCGTTCCCTCCTCCTCCTCTTGATGCGATTCATCGTCACGATCCACTCTCGCGTGCGTTATCAACTGTTCGCATCGATATCATCAGATTGGACATGCTCGAAACCCATCGCCTGATATGACACCATGTAACCTCGCCTCTCTCGGCCAGCTTGACGTGTACAGTTCCACTCCATCTGGATAACAGAGAGGCACGGCACGGACCAGAGCGCCTCTCTAGACTTGATTCTTTCCACCAGTTCCGTCTACGCATTCTTTTGTATATCAGCACCGAAATATATCGCCATATTTTTCTTCTCCTTCTCCCTTTTCTACTACTGTCGCATACTTTCTCATCATGATAGACCATGTACTCGGGCGGCCGTCCAACAAATCCCGGAGGCTACAGGTGTTGGCCGTGCTGGCCTTTTGGTCCGCATATCTGCTCAAGTATGTCACTGATCCTCTTTTTCGCTACTATCGTCCGTCGTGCTAATACTGGTCCAGAGGGCACAAACATGGGCCTCCTCTCGCGCGCTTCTTTTCCAAGATGGCCTTTACAAGAATGACTCCGTGGCAGACTGTCGTTATGACCATGACCCTCCTCTATGCTACACGAAACTTTAGCACTCTGGTCGGTCTAGCCAGTCCCGAACCGCTCTCGAACATGTACAGCGCCACGTACTTCCGAGCGACATGGGTCCTGACAGCACTCGATGCCGGTTTCTGGACCGCCATGAAGATCCGGCACAAGTGGCTGAGGGATGTAGCAAGCCTTGTCTTCTCTGTGTTTTACCTCTTTGCAGCAGAGAAGGCGGACGAGAAGGTGCGCAAGGTTCGAGGGAATCTGACGGTGGAACATCTCAGGGTGAGCTGGAACAAGGGGACCACGCCATATCTCGGTTTCTTCCAGAAGCTCATGCGGCCACGATACTCCCGCTGGCCTCCGAGGGCCATTCGCATCCCAAGACCCTCGACCAGCGACTACAAAGAACCGGTCTCTGCCTGGCTGTATTTCGACGGCCCGTTGGCAGAGCTGGAACATCACAACAAGGTCGTACTGGACTTACCCGGCGGCGGGTTCGTGGCCATGGACCCTCGCTGCAACGACGACAGACTGCTGTCCTGGGCCTCCAAGACCGGGCTCCCTATATTAAGCCTGGATTATAAGAAGGCGCCCGAGTACCCGTACCCATATGCCCTGAACGAGTGCTATGACGTCTACGCCACCTTGATCAAAAGCCGAGGGCGCTGCATCGGCATGTCGGGCAAGGAAACCCCTCGGATTGTCGTCTGTGGTGACAGCGCCGGAGGGAATCTAGCTACCTCAATGACGCTGATGATCATCGAGGGCGCCCTGTTCCCATCCAAGCACTTCCAGGGCCAAGGTGGCCTGTCAACACCAGAGGCGGTGGTTCTGTTCTATCCGGGCCTCGACATGAACATTGGCAACTGGATGTCCGATGAGCAGATGGCTTTGATCAAGGATCGGCGAATGCGAGCAACCAACAAGGCCATCGTCCGTCGAAAAAGTATGCAGTACAACACCCTCGTCGGCACACCTCATCGCTCAGACGATGAAGACGAGCCGCCAAAGCTGCATATCAACTTACCAGAGAACAACAAGAACGGGAACACTTCGGTATTCACCGCGAGTCCTGAGGGAGCCATTACGCCTCAGCCTGAGTATGCCCACGCATTATCGACCGACTGGAACAAGACTCATGCCGCCGCCGCCGCCGCCGCCTCCTCTTCTTCCCAGCCCACCACGCCCGCCGTCGTCAGCAAGCAGCAGCAAACCTCGGGCCGCACGTCCTACCACTCGGAGCCAATGCGTACACGCCTGGCCATGTCTTCCATGATTTCCTACTTCAATGACCGCGTCCTGAATCCAGAGATGATGAGAGCTATGATTATTCTATACATTGGTCCGCACAACCGCCCTGACTTCAGCCAGGACTACCTTCTCTCGCCTATACTGGCGCCCGATATGCTTCTAGCCCGCTTCCCAAAGACATACTTCCTGACCGGCGAGCGCGACCCGCTCGTGGACGACACGGTCATCTTTGCAGGTCGCCTGCGCCGCGTGAAAGCGGCCATGTACGCTTCTGGAGGCCAACGGACAGATTATCGCGAGTCAGATGCCCTGGCGGACGGCTTCGACGACAAGGCCATCGCCGAGGTTGTCTTGTTGCCCGGGACGTCTCATGGCTTCTTGCAGTTCCCCACCATCTATCCTCCTGCCTGGAAACTAATCGACCGCTCTGCACGATGGATCGAGGATTCTTTTGCTGCGAGCGAGAGGGCGGAAAGGGATCGGAGACAGCGCCTGATGAAGAAGGCAGTCGAGAGGACCGACCGCCATCACGTTCGTACGGACTCGAGCGGAGATGAGGGGTTGCTCGAGATTGGCATGGGCATGACCAAGGCCAAGGATAAGGCCGCCGCGGACGGTGTGGTGAGGCAAGGCAAGCCCGGTGAGGCAGGAAGTGCACAGGACGTGAACGGTGACGAGGCGGATGTCGAGGATCAAGAGCTGGACAGGAAAGGCAAGAGGAGGGCAAACGGGCGCCCGAAGATGAAGACCAAGCAGTCGTTCGACAAGTCCCTGGCGAGACTGGCCAGCTCGGATGATCTCCTCGGACGGAGGATGCAAGGCCTCGCGGGGGGACTCACTGGCCTGGCGGAGGAGGACTGATGGGCTTCCACGAAGAGCATCATCATCCCCACAGGATCACGAGAGGAGATCCACCATGGTCCTTTTCCTCTTCAAGCCGAGGTTTGACTCTATGCGCTGTTCTGGATAGGAAGTGTACTTAAATTACCCCAGCGGCATGCGGACCGAGGCTTAAGGCTCTGTTCTTACCTCACATGGTCCTACGTTACATGCCGATGAACTATATAAGGCAATATATACACACCATCTGAACACCATCACCACAGTGTCATGTATCTGCAATATACAAAGGCTCATGCTTAGTGGGCGAAGTGAAAACTGGAGTCCAGAGAGGGAAGGAGACAATTAGGAAGTTACGGAGGGGAAAGAAGAAGAAGAAGAGGAGGAGGGGAAAAGCCGAGGCAAGGATATCTCCTAGTCGATCCATCCAATCAACGTCGAAGTTGGCATACAACAGCTTGTGATTATAGGCGCAGCCTGAAACCATTCAACAATCGAGATTGCCCTCGATTACGTCTCCAGTGTGCAGATGATCCTGAGCAAATGTAGTGTCTTGCTGCAAAGAAAGAAAGAAAAAGAGTATTAGGAGGGATCTTGGAGTGTTGGAAATCATACGAACGGGGTGACTGCTGAGTGAGGCCAAAGAGAAGACTGGTTGTTGATATGTACGTACGTACTAAGTAAGTACTTGGCCCAATTGAGGACAAGTTGCGAGCTCTCTCGCTGCTCCACACAGGCTCATCATCAAGTGAATGTCAAGGCATGTGGATAGCATGGCATGCAGAGACCGAGGTCTGCAACCTAGGCCTTGTCTTTTTTTTCTTCTTCTTCTTCCTTCTTTCTTTTCCCTCTCTTCTCTATCCGTCTGATCTAGGTAGAAATTGACAGCATCGAAAGAAGCACTTGGAATTGGGACCCATTGTTCATCCTGCAACGCAGCGTGGTGGCTGCGGCTGAGCCATTGGGAGATCAGATGGATCTTCAGGGACGTTATGGACGCCTCGTCCAATCGCATCTTTGTTTAAACGTCCGAGAGTGGCATGAGGAACAAGAGAAGATCTACCCCTCCTCCCCCTTTGAGCCCACTCTCTAGGGCTACCCCGTGTTTTCCCCAGACTTCGGGAGTTGAGATCTTGTGGGTGGTTGTTTCCTTGGGTTCGGTACTGGGGGGCCCTTGCTTGTCATCGCGATCGGAGGTCTGGTTCGCAACCTTCAACCCCTCTTGCTTTTTCAATGTGGGGGGAAAGGGGGCCCGTATTTTTAGTAGTAGTAGTGAAGTATCGTTGGAGTTCAACGAAACAAACCAATATCGGGCACTTAGGAGCAGAGCAGTCTCGCTCAACAACCATCACCGCTCCATCATTTCCTGGATTCGAAGTGGAATAGACAAGTAAAGTACCTTCATTACTTACTATGTCCATCAGAAGTTACCGAGGCAGAGGGCAGGGCCTCGAAGCAATGGAGGAAGTGTTTATGACTATAAATATGCAGATGTTTTCTTGTTTTTGAGAGACAGTTTCTATTGTACAAACACATCCACAGCAAGCCTGAACCTGGGGAATCAACTTCTTCTTTACTTTGTGGCTGGTGACCATACTTGCTTATAACCTTTCTCTTGCTTCCCATACTTTGCTTCTTTCAATCTTTCTTTTCTGGAAACTCTGCCACCAAAGAAAAGAATAATCATGTTGTCCCAAATTGCTGCCCTCTTGCTCGTCGTCGCCGGCTCAGCCTTCTCTTCGCCCCTGCTCGCCGGTCGGCAGACGCCAGCCAGCTTTGCCGGCGATACTGAGAATGGCCTCGTCGCACTGGGAACCGCCCTCAACCCTTGCGTTGATAACATTGTCATCTTTGCTCGTGGTACCACTGAGCCGGGCAGTAAGTAACCAGACCCCAGTCTTGAGGAGAGTTGAGGAAAGGGAGAAGGGGGGGGGGGGCGTTTGCCCTTCTCACATGCTTCCTTTCCAAAAGAAATATCCCAAATATATAGAGCAAAGAAGAAACAAGAAGGAGAACAAGAAGGCTAAAGATTCATTTTAATCTCAACTAGACGTGGGCACCCTCGCCGGGCCCCCCTTCTTCGAAGCCTTCGCCCAGCTGATCGGCGCCAGCAACCTCGTCGTCCAGGGTGTTGACTACCCCGCCAACATCGCTGGGTTCCTCGAGGGCGGTGATCCGACCGGCTCCCAGACGATGGCGACGCTCGTCGAGCAGGCTCTTAGCGACTGCCCCACGGCCAAAATCATCATCTCCGGCTACAGCCAGGGCGGGCAGCTTGTGCACAATGCGGCCAACCTGCTGTCCAGCGATATCACGAGCCAGGTTGCTGGAGCCATTATCTTTGGCGACCCAGGTGAGCAGTTCCCCGGGCAGAAATCAACAAATAGAAAGAAGAGAAAAATACCAAAACTTACCCTCCCCACTTCCCTCCTCACTTCTCAAACTCTTTTGATTGTCTCCCAAGAATCGAGAGAGGCAAAAAGAAAGAAGAGGGGGAAAAAAAATGTTGCGCAACAAGTGAGCTGACCAACGCCCGCGATGGGCACAAACCATCACACAGACAACGGCACGGCTGTCACGGGCATTTCTGCGGCCGACACCCTGATCATCTGCCACCCAGGCGACGACATTTGCGCGGGCGGCGACTTGGTCCTCGAGCCTCACTTGACATATGCCCTGGATGCCGATACTGCGGCCAAGTTTGCGGCTGCGCTGCCCTGAACCGCTGAGAGGCAAGCTCCTGCAGGAAGGAGACGAAGGACAAAAAAAAGGGGGCACACTCACCGGCTGGAGAACAGGGGGTTTGTTGGCAGACCCCGTCCTGTATCAATCTGTCTTTTTCTTTGTTGAAGTTGTGAGAGAAGGGGCTGCTCTGCCGGTGGGGGGTGGGCTTGGTGAAGTTCTACGTGAATACGTGTATGCCTTTTTAATTTCTTGTCGTTCTTTTTTTCCCCCTTTCTTCTTTTCGATCATAGTGCTTGCGAGGTCATTGCACGACCAAAAGCAATACATAGCGCAGCACAGATTTACCCCCCAAAAATGAGATATGGCCATATCCTCAACCTTGGAACTCAGTCTGCCCCCTTCCCCTCATAACTAGTAAAGAGAACGGCTCAGTGAGTGTAGAAGGGGAAAGATGGAAGAATGACTATTAGATTTCTCACTACCAAGCAGGCACCACGAACGGCCAGAGAGAATCCACACACCAAAAATAATCATGTTGGTTTCTTCTAGAGCGCACCCCGCGGCCACAAGCACAGTGAATGACCACCTTTGACGCTCTTCATTGTCGGGCCAGACTCTTCTCGGACTTTTTTTCGCCATGCATAATTCTGGTTAATCATGCGTGGGAAATGACTTATGACCCTCCTGATGCATGTCCTCAACCTCATCTTACTCCTTTTCAGAATCATGGTGTAGTGGAGCAGAAAAGTGAAACATGGCCATACTTACGTCACCCGACGATGAATCTCCAAACCGTAAGGTTCTCGCCCGAGCCCAGGTGATCGAAAGCAACTCTCCAATGCTTCAAGTCTGGCCGGGGATTTTTCTTCTCCTTTTCTCCTCCTCCTCCCTAACTTGTGAGCTATGAGGTATGAAGTAGAATACCTGTGTCCAGGGATGAAGTATTGGGAAATCTTTCTGAACCAGGCATTAGTTCGTTCTTCTTGGAGACAGGACGAACATGTCTCTTCTCCACGCAGCGGGCGTAGTCCAGTATAGTGCTTACAAGAGGCCACAGGGTGATGACTTCGACAGAGTCAAATTACAAGATAAATCCATCCTCTTCTTTATTTTTCTTTTGTTCCTTCCTTCCCTCTATCTGACCTGATAATCAAATCTACTCGGATGATACGAGAGAGAGAGAGAAAAAGTGAAGCACGAATCTGACCTGTCATTTTCAGAATACATGCAGTCGCCGACCTGCGGGGTTTCCGAGCCGCTGTGAAGCGGGGATGAATCCCAGCAGCTGAGATCTTGTCTGTGCGCTGTACTATGGTGGTATCTGCTTTGCATGACGAGGCGGGATTTCTTTCCCCCCAGGCAATATGTCCTTTGTGTTTCTTTTTTATGTATCTTTCATCTCGATCCTAAACATGCGATACATCAGGTCACAGTCGCCCGTACATGGGTTGGTGTTGAAGCATACAAAAAACAAAAAAAAAAAAAGGTTGGGGGCATCCAGAGTCCGCAGAGCCTATTGTTGCGTGATGCCACCAGCAAACAGTCACAGCAGCAGTCAGTCTGTAGCCAGCAACGCACTATGATGTATATGCATCTCGGCCGGAAATTTCTACTGCGAGGTGTCGGATCCGATCCAGAAACTGGTTCAGATATCAAGTCGTCTGGTCTTAAGGGGGAATGGAGTGGAAGGGGGTGAAGAAGAGATACAGAATGACGAGAGTGGCAAGACGAGACAAAAAAGAGAGAAAAGAGAGTCAGGGCACGCATCTCATTCCAGAACCTGCACCCGTGTCTGGCGATCCCTTCGGAAAAAATCCAAGACGCGTGAGGAACCCGAAGAAAAAGAGATCAATGTATGGGAGAAAAAAGGGGAGGGGGGTCCTCTTGCCGCCGGCAATGATCGAGAGATGAGAGATGTACTAATTGAGAGAATCAGAGAGAGAAAGAGGGTTAGGTTTGAAGCCGGCTGAAGCGTGCCGTGCAGCGCCCTAGTGCGTGTGGTTGTGTGCTCAGTTTGGGAAGGAGAGGAGGAAGTTGAGAGTCAAGAACGGCCTGAACAGGGTCACCTTCTTCACTCACACACCCACAATTCTCCCACTAAAGGTCTGCAAGCCTCACCGGGTATCCTCTTACAGACGGACTAAAATTGTGGGTCAAGTCGACAGTTATGTCGAATAGTCTCAACGATTGTGTCATTCGAACCGGACACGCAGAAGAGAGAGAGAGAGTTGGGGAGAATTGGGGATGAGGGGGAGCAAATGTCCCCGCCAAGTCTCGGCAGGTTGAGACTATTTGAGTGTTTTCTCCGCTGTCAGGCGATTTAGTCTCGTTGATTGTCTGTTGCACGATAGTGTGGCTTGCATGGGGATGGGACTACAGGGCGTTCCTGCCTGGCAAGATGTCCAGACTTAATTTCTTCCCAAGAAGGAACGTGAGGGGGAAAAAAGGGGAAGGAGCAGAGGAGGCAGGGAGAAAGAGCGATGATAGAAAGATGGCCAAGAGCCTAGCCAGGAGAAGAAAAGAAAGAGAGAAAGAGAAAGAGAGAAGAGGGAGTGAGAACAAGCAGACAGCTCCTTCGCGGCCGACCTGATTTGGTGCGGTTCCCTCAGGGCAAAGCCAAAAGTGGGTTGGCTTGCTTTTCTGTCTCGGGGATTAGAGTGGCAGGGTGGGTTTCTCTCTCTCTCTCTCTTTTTCGAGACACTGCGGAGAGAACGCTATCATGTACCTGCATGTACCTGCAGCACACCCTCCCTCCAATGTCGCCGGAAGTTGTTATCTGGGTTGTGCCGGGCCGTGCTTGAGGAATGCTGGCCGAGGAAGATGGAGGGAGAGTCTGCCCACTTTCTGTCTTGCGTGACGACGTTGACCCTCTCTCCCCACCTCGTTTTCCTCTCTCTTCTTTATTTTTGTTAGAGCCATATGGGGAGGCAAGGGGGGGAAAGGAAAGAGGGGGACAGAAAGAGGTCGCCATGGCCTTTGAGAAATATATGTGTGAATTGCCTACCTCTCGAGAGTTTAGATCTCCGCGGGCATGACAGATGCGAGGAGGGCGGAGAGAAAAGAGACAGACAGAGATGACGACGTCTTGGTGCAATTATTCATGTATGCTCGAATAGCGAGGTGGAAACATTAATGCGTGGGAAATAATAAGTAAATATTGTATTGTGCCTGCTGCAGGCTTCTTACCAGTACATGTACAAATTCCTGTATCTCATCAGCTCTGCTGCAATACAGTGCTGTTCTGTAGAGGCCAGTGACGATTTTGGGGTCATTTTCTAATTCTCTTTTTCCCCCATGCAGTCCTGACTTTTTCCGCCGTCCTCATCTCACCGACGCCCTCCCCCATCACCTCCACACCCCCTTACTCCAAAGGAATAGAAGAAGGAGAAAGAAAAATATGCAGACTCTTTTGTGACCTTTTTATTTTTTTAAGATAAAAAATGAGACGAATTGTTAAATGACTTTTTGGTAACACACTTGTATGAAGTGCCTCTGAATGCTTTGGGTTGAAACCAGTTAGAAGGGTAAAAAAGAAAGGAAGGAAAAAAGGAAAGATGAAATCAAAACGCCACGATAATGATATGCTAGAATCATGTTGGGTCCCTCGTGAACCTTGGTTTCGTTCAACAAGTCCCGAGACGTCGTGAATGATGAATTATGGAAGGCCTGTTGTGAGCAAAACATAAAAACCAAAATTTCAACAAAATCAAAATTCGAGAGAGTCCAAGCCTGTGCTTCGATGACAGGCAAAACAAGCAATATGAAACCTTTGTCCCCCCCCCCCCTCTCTCCGCGCCCCTCTCCCTTCTTTTTCTCTCTCGTGGCTAGAATCATGACAGAGGTGAGTAGAGTGGAGTGCTGATAGGCTCAATTTTGACGTCCCTGTGCGGGGACGAGGAGACCGATGATTCGTCGTCGTCGGCCAGCTCAGGCACACGCCTCTTCTTGGTCTTCATCTCGCTCTGCATCTTGGCCAGCAGGGCGGCGGCACCGGGCTGGGCCTTGGTCCTGCTGCCCGTGCTCTTTTGCACGTGTCGCTTGAGGTGGTCGCGGAAGTTGTCACACCTCCCAAAGACCTTGGGCTTGGGCACGCAAAAGTCGCAAACCCACTTGGTAGGGTTCTCCACATGTACTCTACCGATAGAGGAAGAAAACAAGGAAGAGTCAGCTTGGCTTCTTGATAACCAGTTTCTTTTTACATGAATTTGAGAAAGGGAAAGGAGGCGGGCTGAGAGAGATGAAATGACAATTTACGTACTCGCTCTTGTGTCTTTTCAGGTGCTCGGCCCTGGAGTAGACCTTGCCGTTACACTCGTCGCACTTGTACTTCCGAGGTGGGATCCTCTCCATATTCTTGGCGATCCTGTGGGTCCTCTGGGTGGCCTGGCCGCTCGACCTCTGCTGCATGGACCTGGGCCTAGGCGTCCGGACCTTGGTGGGCGTGTCCTGAAGGTGGTGCTGGAGCATAGCTGAAGTCTGTTGGGGGCCGTCCATGGCGACCCTCCGCCTGATATTGCCATAGGAGCTGCCGAGCTGGGCCGAGGGCGTCGTCAGGGTCATGACTGGCGAAGAGAAGGTGATGGGGCTCCCATCACTGTGAGATCCCCACATGGAGGTCAGGTCGCAATTGGGAGTGGTAGAATTGTTCCCATGACCACCAAACTGTGGTGGGGGCGTGGGGATCATGAAGGGGGAGGCCCCGAGGCTGTCAGGGAGGCTATGGTAGGCGGCTTCGATGTCTTGTGTTGGCGTGGTAAACTCCAATGGCCCCTGGAGGGACAGCGTGTTGTCGAACAGGTTATTGCACCGTGAGGGCGTCGTGGGCAGGCCATGGGTTAGCATGTTGGGGGCCACCGTCGGCTTCAGCTCCATGGGGAAGTAGGTGGACGTGGCCGAGGGTGGTGGGGTGAACTGGAACATGATGCAGTCCTCCTCGCAGGAGGATGGAGAGGGATCATAATTCATGGGTTGGGGAGGGGTGGAAGTCCTGGACGTAGGTGTGAAGGGATCGTATAGCGAGGATGCTGACGAGAAGCTCCCCGTTGTCGATGGGCACGAGGACGGGCACGACAGGGGCTGAGAGCTAAAGCTGATGCTACCATGCCCTGTGTCTATCTTGAGGTCGAGCATGTTGACAGTCTCGTCGGTACAATCCTCAAAGTCGAAGTTGGTGTTGTTAGTGTGAGCCTTGAGTGCCACCTGCATCTTGCGTTTCTGTACGTGTATTAGTCTTCGAGTGTCTTTTGTTGTTGTTGTTGTTGTGTGTGTGTGTGTGAAGACACTTGCAAGAGAGGATGATGAAGAAGAATAACACGAAGGAACTAGGAAACCAAAAAAGGACAGGAAAAAAAAATGAGTGAGTGAGTGCTGGTTGTATGATGAAAGAGTGGTTTGAACTTGATGAAGCTGTTGAGAAAGGGAGTCTGCCTTTCTTCTCGAGAGGAATGTCGACCGCCCTGTTCCCTAGATATAATCAAAAAGATGTGGAAAGAGTTTCCAGAATCCCAAGGGAGTCGAGTTGCTCTTGAGGCTATGAACCGTTAGCCAGAGACCTTCTAATATAACAGCCCTTTAAGTGCGCGGCTCGTTGGAATGTGGTCCCTGAGCCGACGAGCGTCACCCGATTCTTAGAGGTGGCGCTCCCATCATGCTTGCTTGGGACTGGCCAATCTTGGGACGAGACAGGGTCGGAGGTTGGCCCCCGTTCTACTCACCTGTGATCTACGATAGACGAGAGACATCCCTACGCCAGCCTATTGCATGCATGAAGGCGATGTTTTAGTTGTGAAGAAAGTCCCCACGGGAAGGGCCATGGGGGGTAAGGTAGAGTTCCTGGTTCTAGTCGGTGGTGCCTGTCTAGCCGACGAGAAGGTCTTGAAGAAGAGGTGAGTAGGGAGGAGGATCAGTAGGAAAAGAAGAACAAATCAGGAAAGCCCACGAACTAAATAACATAGATCATGCCGCAGCCTCCACTATCGCAAAAGTATGAATACCCTCTTTTCTCATTTCTCACACACACGCACACACATAATCTTTCTTTCTCTCTCTTTTTTCTCTTCCTCTTGTGTATAGGGCCTCGACAGGTCGCCGCCATCATAGAAGAAGAGGGGGGTGGCTCGGGGGGGGGGGGGATGGGGCTATGCACAAGCATGAAAAGAGAGAGGCAAGCATAGCCAGCCACAAGCCATCATGGT
>JACWTT010000088.1:0-69556 GCA_014851275.1 Cryphonectria japonica | reverse complement strand
CCCCCCCCCCCCCCCCCCCCCCCCCCCCCCCCCCCCCCCCCCCCCCCCCCCCCCCCCCCCCCCCCGCCGGGGCACGCGACTGATGAGAGAAAAGGGAGAAGAGGCGGCCGGGGCTGCAGGCGTCGCAGGCTGCGACTGGGAAATTGCCTTGGGGCCTCCCCCTAGGTCAATGGGTCAGTCTTCCAATGATGCTGGGCAGACAGACTCCAAAAGAGCTTGTTTGCTTCTTGCAGGTAACTTCAGATGGTTGTGCAAGAAGCTGGCGGGTCAAGGAGAACAAGGAAGAGCTGGAAGTAAAGGGGCCGGGCAGCGCGAACAAAGTGTGCTTGTTCCCTTGTCGTCGCAAGCATGCTAAGAGGGAGAAGCAGGGTCGAACTGGGCAAGTAGGCACACAACAAAAGCAGGTTGCCGGCTGCTTTGCTGGGTGCTGTGTCCTTGTCGAGGTCTCCCCAATCGTGGTTAGGGAGGGGGGAAGGGGGGAAAAAATGTCTCGAGTGCCTGGGTGCCTGGGTTGGACCTCGACTTGAGCCAGGTTGGGGGGAAAAGTTGAAAGCCAAGATGAGGGCTGGAAGTGAGTGAGGATTTTGGTTCGGTTCACTGACCCGACTCTACAAGCCTAGACGCCCTGAGCACCCTGCTGCAGCAGCCCTCAAGGGGTGATGATGAGACCGGTTGGGGGCTGCCCAGATCAGATCTCAGGCCCCACGCTCAGCTGCCTGCCTGCCTGCCCTGAATTCTCCTTGACCACATGCAGCCCCACCAGTCAGCCCCACAAAAGAGTTTTAGCGTGCCCAGGTGCCTTGCCTGCAGGGCCTGCACACCTGCCACCACTCAAGAAGACATCATAGTACAGCAGTTTCTAGGGTGTCGGCCCCTTTGTGATCCGTGCACTGTGGCGTCAGCTAGGGAACAGTGGCACATTGTTAAAGTCTTGTGGCTAGTGAGTTCCTGTGTGTAGAGATTGAGCATCATTTGCTACGTACATGTGCTGAAAGATGGGCAAGCAACCACCATGCATGTATATGACTGGAGATAGTAGTTACAATGGAGGGTATGGCACTAGGACTATTTTTACAATAAATTTGGTTGAGGGTCAGAGACTGCTGGTCTCACCAGCAATCATGGTCTCCCCTCCCCTCCCTTCCTCCTCCAGGTAAAGACTTCAGAGCAACTCCTCATTTTCCTTTTGATTTTCCGGCGACTCTTGAAGTCTGAGATGAAGTAAGTCATCAATCCAGTTCACTGACGTCTGAGGCTTCCTAAGCCATTGTTTCTGTCCGTTCCCCAGCGCCGTTGACTCATTCCTGCCCTCCCCGAAATCCACGAGCCGTCTCAATTGCTCTCGATTACCTGGAGAGCCGCGCACGTCTACAACCCCACTTTAGGCGGAAAACATGTTCGAAAAACCATTAAATATGCTATGTGAAAGGGGCAGTACCTCTGGTCCGGCTAGATAATGGAAATCCATGAGATTGAATTCATGGTCTTACCCTTCTGGAACACATTCTTGTCAACAAGATTCAATACTCAACATCCTTCTTGTATCGATTTGATGTGTCTCGTTGGCTGCGCTCGCCTACCCCATTCGGATTTTAGGCCTGTAAATGGTATGTGGTGAGATAGGGTCATCGTAGCGGAGTGGAGAGTCGTCGGACGAGCGCAGAGAGGACGTGTCGTCTTTCAGGTCCAAATGGTCCTTTAGAAGGGGATGTTGGGAGATGGCTGGGCGCCGAGCATCTCTTGTTGCTCCTGCAACTCCTCGCCGCCGGTCTCGATGGAAATGCCGAGGCCGAGCTTCGCGGTTTGCTGTAGCCCACTCTGTTAGCAAACTTGGCAATGATGGAGGAGTAAAGTGTCATGAAAAAGAGGGGGCCATACCGTGGCGTGGTCCACGTCAGCACCGACGGTCATCATGACGGGCCCGGCAACGCGCTTCTCGAGCAGGCAGCTCAGCTTTCCCTTGGAGTCCAGCTGGGCGCGGAAGGTTGACATGCGGAAGTCGTACTTGGCGCCAAAGGTCGTCACACCCTCCTTCTGCAAGGGACCGCCCATCATTGCCGCGGGGCCACCAGAGAGGGTCAGGGTCATGTCGACACCTGCTTGTACCTTGTCGGACAGCTTCCTCCAGTAAGTCGTGTTTATGGCACCATTTGCGGCCATCTGCGCGGTGGCCACCCAGTCTTCGGCCCTGTACTTTCCACAGTACGCCAGCGCTGCATCTGGGGGCTGGCTCAAAGCTTGACGCTGCCACATGGCCTCCAGACCCAGAGCAAGTTTCGGGGTGACCGCCTGCATGTACTGTCCCACAAAAATACCGGTGAGGCCGCCCTCGAGGTAGGATGGGTTTAGGGCCTTGACGTTGAGGGTGAAGTCGTTGCCAGTATACTCTGATTCAAGCTGCGCCATGTCCTGGCCGCCGGTGCCGATTTGAAACTGGGTCTTGGAAACGAGCGAGGGCGACCATCTCCAGTTGGCTCTCGTGGAAAGCTGACCGTCATTATCGATATTCCCTTGCAAGAAAACCTGTCGCGTAAAAGTCAGCCTCGATACCGCCACCACAAAATCACCGAGCAGTGTCGCGAAAAGCGGCTTACCTTGTTGGTCCCGTAGAGGGCGGCGAAAGTGTAAGGGTTTGATCGCTCGCCCAGCGCGAAGGCATGTGAGACTTGGAAGAGGGGGTTCAGGCTGAAGGCCTTGGTAAGGTCTGCGCGCAGGCCGGTGAACATGTAGTTGTTGAGGAGGACATCGCGCTGGACCTCCTTGGCCAAATTCTCGACGGTGCCGGGGTTTGACAGGCCAAGCTTTGCGCGTCGCTCCTGGAACGAGCCAAGCGCATCGGAGACGGTCTTGACTAAAGGATTGCTTCCAACGAAGGCGAGAGGATGACTTGATGTGGAGGCCATGGTCGCGATTTGGAATCTGGGTTGTGGAGGAGGGAATGAGGTCGAGGCTGCAGTCCTCGAAGACGAAGACGTCACGGAGAGGATTGACTAGGACGGGCCGGCAGGGGAGGCGATGAGGGAGGAACACCTTCAATGAGGCTATTTGGTGCTGGATGCAAAATCTGAGAAAAGACAGGCCCTAATGGAAGGGTTGCTCAACTTGGGTGAGCAGGCGTAGGTCTCCTTAAAGTTCGCGTGGCGTGGGTAGAGGTGACCTCAATTGTGGTTGTCTTTCCAGACCTCGGAGGCACAGGACCAAAAATTTCGTGGTAAGCTCTCTTTCTCGCTGCTGCTGTGTCTGCTGGGTCCAGGTTGATCGATCTCTGACGACAGGGCAACGAGTCAGCCTGGACCGTGCACCTTAGCCTCAACTTGGGATGGTACACAAGAAACGCTAGGTCCACAATACGGTATGGCAAGTATCTTCAACCCCCAGGGTGTGCTTAGAATATATAGATTGAATGAGTAGAGCCATGTATTTGGATGTGATTGAGTATAATTTTCATGAATAGAAGTACTGCTTGTCACAGAGTCCCAAAATAGATCTAGAAAGAAAAAAATCAAAGGCAAACCCAAGGTGTGGTGGTTTTGGTATTTCTCAAAGCACCTTATCGCTTATGTACAGCACCAAAGTACTTGGCAAGGAGCAAGAGCTTGTGCTGAACGAGCCCCTCTCCCTACAGCCACCCCACCCCCATCCCCTTCTTGGCTGCTGGAGAAGGAGCCGGGACAGACAAGGCAAGTCCCGGAGGCCGATCCAAGACTCAGACATCAACCTGTTCAGGACCCAACCCATCCACACATTTCCAACTCACAGATAGCACCTTGTCTCATGAGCAAAAGACGTGTTCAACTCTGGTCTCTCAAGTTAATAATCACCTCTCCTAACTTCTAGATACTCTCACGAACCCTCTTTAGCAAACACCCCGGGGTGAAGCCCTGATGACATCTGCCATTTTTGGGCTCAGCACCAGTGGAAGAAGTCACACCTCGAAGAAATCCTGTGGGCATCTACCTGCTTTGCATCTTGTTGTTTCTGGGCTGTGCTAAACAAGATCTTGTGAGGCACTCTTTTCCTTGTCAGGAGGGGAAGGGAAAAGAAGGCTCATGAGTTTCTTGGCCTCAAAAACTAGTGACGATATCTTCAGCCCTCATAATATCTCTCAACACTTGTCCTAGAGCATACCCTAGAGCATATCCCTGAGCTCCCTCCTCTATTTAAACCTCCACAACAATCTGCTCTGTTCCTTGATCCACTGATCAGTCCTTCGATCACTTACGTCGAAGGTTGTGGCCAACATTCAAGCATCGCAACCCTGGACATTGTATTCATCCTCCCTCCGGCATTGCAAACACCCATCCACATCCGGCAGAAGACTGCAGCGGAATCGATACAAGCATCGCAAGTGGAGTAAGGGTTTGCTTTTGTTTACCATCTCTCTTTCTTCAAGATGGACACGCTTCTGTGAGCACATTCCCTCCTTTCTTTTTTCCCACCACACCTTCTTTTATCTGAGCTGTTCTCTCCTCGCCATCCCAACGCCACTCGGATTCGGCTGTCATAGCTGTTTTTCTGAACCACACGTCTCATCATGCGGCTCGTATTCAAAAGAGCGAAGGCTCGCCTTCACAAACGGCTCAAGAAGAAGAAAAAAGAGAACAAGGAGAAGAAGGAGAAAGAGATTGTTGAGGCAACCAGGCCCCGTCCTGAGCTCGGTGACGCTGACGACGACGACGCATTGGACACTAAGTTCGCTAACCTCAGCTCCAGTACCGCCGAAATCGCGGCCAATGCGCCGCGTTATCGTCGAAAGAGTTCGACTTTCATCGACGCCATTCATGACCTCTCTGAGGACCAGAACCTGGCGCCTGCCCAGCTCTACAGCACCATGTCTGGAAGGCTGTTCCACTCGGGTAGAATAGCGATTGTCATGGTCGGCCTGCCGGCGCGTGGAAAGACGTGAGTTTTTGTAGCAACAAATGTCTTGTGGTGTCCTCATTTCGCTAATCAAGTCCAAGGCATATATGCGTCTCGATGGCTCGATACCTGTCCTGGTAAGCCTCTTTGCCTTGACGACCAGACATGGGTACTTTGGGGCATGGTGCTGACGTGTAATTCAGGCTCGGGGTGAAGACTCGAATCTTCCACCTTGGAGACTATCGTCGAGCCACAGTTGGACCTGGTGAGACTGTGCCAGAGGACTACTTCTTCCCCAACGCCTCCCCAGCATCTGTCATGCTGCGGCAAAAGATCCTCAAAAAGTGTCGTGAGGATATCTATGCTTGGCTAAACCATGAGAATGGTCAAGTTGCCATCTACGATGCGGTCAACCCTACTGCCGCTGGTCGCCGTGCACTTGCCAAGGAGTTTGCCAAGCACGATGTTCAGGTCAGTCTTGTCGAGGGTCATTGGCTGGCAGAATACGGCTGACTCTTACCTACAGACGCTTTATCTAGAGTCCTTCGTCGACGACGAGAAGATATTGAGAGAGAATGCCAGAAATGTCAAAATCTCGTCTCCTGACGTGAGTGCTACCCCTCCTCCATGGCTGTTTGGGTCATCCTCATCTCACTGCTGCTTCAGTTTCATGGTATGGATCCAGACGAGGCTGCCAAGCTCTACCTCCGGCGTATCGAGATGAAAATCCCAGTCTTTGAGACAATGAATGAGAAGGAGCTCAACTACGTCAAGATGATCAATGCCGGTCGGGCATTCTTCTACAACAACCTCAGCTTCAACGTGCGTACATTCGGCCTTCCACACCCACCCCCTTCCCCCTTCTCGTCCTCGCTCACTTGGGGGTGGCTTCCCTGCTTGTACTATGCTTGTGTACAAATGTGCGGGCTCTCGTATAAGATCTTTTATTTCGACTCTGACACTATGCGCCTCCTAGTATCTGTCTCACCGCATTGTCTTCTACCTCACCAACCTGCACATCAAGTCCAGGACGACGTTCTTCGTACGAGCCGGTAGTGCCGAGGAGGAGTCGTACAGAAGTGATGCAGACCTCTCCGAGGCCGGCAGGGCCTACTCCATCAAGATGACCGAAACCCTCTTGAAGCATCGTGAACAGGAGCGGCAGTCAGCGATCGAAGCTGGTGGTCCTGATATTCCCCTAAGACCATTGACGGTATGGACCTCGACACGGCTTCGGACCGTGCAGACAGCCAAGCCGCTACAGGATGAGGGTTACAAGGTCCGCCAGCGGTCCCAGATGAGCTCTATCAATCCCGGTGTCTGTGAAAAGCTGTCAGAGCGGGCTATCCGTGCTATGTATCCCGATGAGGTCGAGAAGCACGAGTTAGACCCGTACCATCATAGATACCCACGCGCTGAGGTGAGTCACCCCACAAGGACATTTTGTTCTCCCTCGACTCATTTCTCACAACATTCGAGCGGGCCTGGGATGGCGTCATCTCTAATTTTTCTCTGCAGTCCTACCACGACCTCGCTGTCCGCCTGGAGCCCATCATTCTCGAGCTCGAGCGCGAACAAAATGACCTCTTGATCATCGCGCACGAATCTGTCCTTCGCGTTCTGTACGCCTACCTGATGCACTGCAGCACTATGGATATCCCCAAGCTCAAGTTTCCACGTGACGAGATCATTGAGATCATCCCAGCCGCGTACCAGAACGAAGCTAAGCGCATCCATATCCCCGGTCTCGATCCTAAGATGATCCCCGGCTCGCCCGAGGATATTCGCATCCACGTGCCTTCGATGCCGCCCAGTGGGCAACTAAGTCCCATTGCCGGCCTGTCAACTCCTGCAGAGGGATCCAGTGCCGAGCAGAGGCGACCCGAGAAGGTGATCAGCATGGTTGCGGAGATGGTGAAGGATAAGGTGGCAGACGAGGATTAGGAGACTGATGGCTGCTCTTTGTGAAGGGCGCCACAATACTAGACGGTGAAGGCTTCAGGGGAGCAACATAAGCTACGCTTTGGGTGTCGTGCGCGAGTGTGAGGACTCTGCCACAGCAGCGATGCTCTAGGCTTTTGGGCGGGCTCGATGAATGGATTCCTTGCAAAACAAGAGGGGGGCGGGGGCCGCAATAGCATCATGGTTTGTAGAACGGGCCCCTCACCCATTGAGATGGCTCGGTGATGGAGAAACTTCGCAAAAGGGTTCTCTGCTTGTGCACGCAGCCAGACGTGACTAGGTGGTGTTTCGTCAACCGGTTGTGTGCCTGTTCCTCCCAGAAACACACGCTCACTTTAGGCCAATTCTCTTAGATATTCAACAGTCAACAAACCTAGACCGTGGAAGGAGCTAAATCATAAAACATCTGATCCTAAGATTTCCCTAGTATCACCGTCGTGCACAATTCCTGCACCGCAACGAAGCACAGCCCGTGTTAAGCACAGCTGTCCCCAGACGAACCGGTGGTTCAGTGGGACACTGGGCATTTCGATCCAGCCACCCAAAAGTTTTTCTCACTTACGGGCGACACTCAAAGACACGACTAATCTCTAGAAAATGGTTCTGTGATTAAACAAGAGTATTAGTGTAGGTTTTGTAATACAAATATCTATGTATTGATTAAATTGATTCACTATACGAACGACGTGATCGCTCGGTCGAGTGACACTAGGAAAATCGATAATATTTGCTAATTGTTAGAATTGTTCTTGCCTTTAGGGTACATCCTAGCATCGCTGTACGTTTAGATGAGAGCCAAAAGGTAGAGCTTTTTTTGTTCGTCTCCCTCTTTTCCCCCTTATACACTTATATATATATATATATATGTACAGATGTGTGTGTATGTGTCGGGGTCAATAGTGAGGGTTTCTAACGCAGCGGGAAGGTTCTATTAGTAATGGTAACGGTATATAAGTCTAGAAAAGACGCTAATTTTTCAGAAATACTCTGGAAGGCGCGAGGGTAACTGGCGTCGATGGGGTAAGGGTAACCTTAGAGATTCCCAACCGTGGAACTTCTCTAGCTCCGGGTTCGAGTCCCGGTCGACGCATATTACACTGATCACGTCGAGCTCTTTGGTTTTTTGCCGATTTTTGTGATGCTGGTTCTGCCCGTCCATTGTCTTTTTCTTCTTCGGTTGTGGCGTTCATTGTTGTGGTGGCATGTTCAGCTTTGTTTCTTTCGTGTTATGGACGTGCCCCCAAGCTGCAGCGTGCTTGGTAAGCCACAGCTGAACCCGCCAACGGAAAAACGTTGCATTGATTATTGGTTAGTACTGCCTCGACACTGCAGCTGGTCAGGTTGATAGAGAGGTTTTCTTTTTTCCTAATTCTCTCTACCTTTCTTAAACTGCAATTAGATCAAAATGCACAGTAAATATCATGTCCTTCAAGAATTAATCATATGCGGTGGTGTAGGCAAGAACGAGCGTGCGCCAGCATCCAACTGTTCTCTGGGCCGTTCAGCGGCGGTCAAACGCATTTCCAGCGTAATCCCTGCAGTTCAGCGACTTGACTTCTGGATTGTCCGTGTGGAATTGTGAACAAAAGCAACTCGTCGTCGCGTCACCAATGTTCAATTAAACATATGGAAGGGGAAAGGGAAAAAAAGACGGCAGGGCACTTCGAAAACGGTGAATTCGTTGGACTCAGCAACAGTCTGCGGTTTCACGTCTTCGAAGTCGTACATTCCGGAGGCGAGTGTTGAGAAATTCCGAACACAAGGCAGGTCAACTGCTTCGTACTCCGGCGGACCGAAAAGTGAGGGCTCCTCAGCCCCGTGTTGATTGTCTCGGCGACCGCCTCAGCTCGTTTTCCTGATTGTCCTGGGACTCCGGGGCCGAGGATGAGGACGAGCTGGTTACGGGGCAGCGCTTCCGCATCTGGCCCAGGATGCAGGGACTTTTCGGGTCCGAGCAGGTATCAGGAAATCGATGGACTCGCACAGTTCGGCATAGAACATCACTTACTCTGCCTCATGCCCGATTAAAACTCCCAAGCTGTTCAATTGCTTCTCCCACTCTAGAGATGTGTCGCCTCGTCTAAAAGAGGTTCTCACAGTGTCATAATCAGAATCATCAAGTAGCTGCAACCGAAACAACTGGGAACTCTTCACTACCTTTGACAATAAACAATAGTGATAACCGCCCGGTGAACTGAGGACTCACCTCAACTCTAGATACTATCTGGCCATCAGTCATGACTTGCAGACCGTTTCTGAAATTGACATCTGTTCTGCCTCTTCTTGGCCGTCCTGCTTGCAGTCACTTCGCTACAATTGTTGCTTCTGTGCTGGTTGATAACGTCGAACAAATGCGCATCTATGCTTAATAACGACGTGATCAAGTAGTAGTATATTGTATGTCACTGGCATGTCAAGTCGTTTAGCTAAAAGAAAATGACTCTCCTCTATGCTTAATTGTCACATTCCAAACTATCACCATGGTCGTCTACCTCTAAGAATGACAGATAGTTGGTAATTAGGGCATCCAGTCTAGGCAGCCTTGAACCCATTCGATTATAACACTTCTGAATGCGACGAGAGTTTACGAGTTATTAGACCGGCACTTCTGAAGTCACGAAAATGAGTAGTCACATTCCTCCCGGTTCGTTCGGGATATTGTAATGAACGATTGCCCATACAAGATTCGTAATCCGAGAGGGCGGATCAACTGGCGCCGCCTTGCTTCGTAAGCAAAGCCTTGGAAGGATGGCAAGACGGTTTTCTCGGGAAACACCGTAGAGTCACCCATTGCCGTCATACGTTCATCTCGGCTAATCTTGGTGCATTATATGAAAAGACCGAAACACCTTGGAATATTAAAGGTGGCATTCGTCTGTTGATTTTTGGTTTGGAGTTGTGGATGAAGTTCTACATGCTCTTCCAATTCATACACCAATTTCACAGCCCTGCAAAACCATTATATAATAATAAACCTTTTCTTCTGAGGGAGCCAGTATGCCCAAACACAAGGTCCTCATCTGCGGTGCAGGCATAGCTGGCAATGCCCTCGCCGGCTGGCTCTCGAACCTCGACCACGACGTCACTGTCATCGAACGGTTCCCCAGCCTGCGCACGAGCGGGCTGCAGGTCGACCTGCGGGGCCATGGCGTCGAGGTCATGAAACGCATGGGCATCGAGAAGGCTGTGCGTGCCAAGACGGTCAACGAGCTCGGGATGGAGATTGTGGACAGCTCGGGCAAGTCGAGGGCATTCTTCCCGGCGAACAGGACGGGAGAAGGGCCACAGGCTTTCACGAGCGAGTTCGAAATCATGAGGGGAGACTTGTGTCGGATTCTCTATGATGTGGCGAGGCCTCGCGTCAAGTTTCAGTGGGGCATCTATGTACAGAATCTCGACGACAAGGGCGACTTTGTCGAGGTCCTGTTCTCGGACGGCACAACGGATCGATTTGACCTGGTCGTGGGCGCCGACGGCATTGGGTCACGTACTCGAAGGATGATGCTGGGCCCTGGAACACCCGACATCATCGACTACATCGGGGCTTGCATATCCTATTTCACCATCGCACGAGAAGAACAGCCAGGGGAAAGATGGACGTCGAAAGGGTATTTCGGTGTTGGCAAGAGATGGTTGCTCACACGACGGAACAGTCCACATCGGCTGCAGGTATACCTGGGCTGCGACGCAGTGAGATTGCAGGACGTCAAGAAAGGCGATATTGCAGAGGAGAAGAAGGCCCTGCAGAGAATCTTCCATGGCCTCGGCTGGGAGACTGAAAACATCCTCAAATCGCTGGAGGATACAGACGACCTCTACTGTGAGCGTATCGGCGTCGTCAAGATGCCATCGTGGTCTAGTAACCGCGTGGTCCTGGTGGGTGATGCGGCACACTGTCCCACGCCAAACACGGGGATGGGCGTCACATCCAGTCTCATTGGTGTGTACGTTCTTGCAGGCGAGATCGGCCATGCCCAATCCGACACTGATCTTCTGAGCGCGCTGAAAGTCTACGATCAAAAGTATCGCCCCTTCATGGAGAAGCTTCAGCATGGGATCTCTAGCAAGAAGTCATGGCTTCACAAGCTTTTTGCCAAGATCATCGCAACATCGTTTGGTATCCGGGTCATGTATTGGTTCGTGACGCTCATTGGTCTCATAAGGATAGACATTGTGATGAAGTTGTTTGTGCGTGAGGACACTGTGTCTTGGCCTCTGCCGGACTACAAGATGACGTGTGCCTTGGAAGAAGAGGAGGAGGAGGAGGAGGACAGGACATAGGCAGTCTCGAATCGGCCCGGACGCATCATTGCACTCTCGCATTATACCCTGTGTCATTTTTGTACAACATTGCTTATTTCCCCTCTCATCATCAATACCCATAGTCATCGCTCAGCCCTTGGAATTAAATATCCTCTTCAGTAATTATCACTGAGAAGTTGTGTCTTGAACCAATTGTTGAATTGGGTGAAGTTCATTTTGTCTACCATCAATGGTCCTCCCTGCTGAGTTTAATTGTATACTGATACCAGTACTTATACTATATCATTCATAGTTGAGAACCTTGGAAACAAGATTGTCATGTCTGAGAAGGCTGGACTATGAACATCCGTCAGAAACCGTTATGATTAACTGGTCAGAATGTATGCGGCCGCAGATCCGGCTTACTTCCCCAATTCAGGCCATTCAAGAACCTGAAAAGGCCTAGCTGATGTCTCTGCACCACCTGGCTTGTACTATGTCGTTCAAGTGTATGTCACAAGGCACACAGGCTCCCCTCACATGGCCCACAAACCATTAGGTAAAGAATATTGAGATGAACATAGACCGCTTCCTTTAACCATCCCCCCCCCCTTTTTTTTTCTTTCTTTCCAAGTCTCATACGTAGTAAACACTCCTTCCCGTGAGGAGAATAAAGAAAGGATCTCAGGCAAGCAAAAGCCTGCTTTTCTCCTCTTTTCCTCTTCTAAAGGACACTCACACAGACACACAACATACTTTTTTGCCATGCCTCAACCTAGCATCTCGAGAGAGCCAGGTATGGGCCACTGGGACATCAGCACAGTGTCGAAAGACGACCCAAATACCATTGTTATTTGTCGCGATCACAGTGCGGTTGAAGTCCACTTCTCCTCGTTGTTCCTCTCGGTAAACGAAAGCCGTGCACAATGGCAGCCCGACGGCTGCACACGCCTCGGCGACCAGTCTCGCCCGCTCGAGATCCAAATCACCACCGGCACCGGCCAGACTGCAATCGTCTTCATCCACCGCAGCGCCACAAACGACCGACTGATTGTACATGGACACATCGAGGGCGCAAGACACGTCTACGGCTGGCGCGAGCTGACCAAGGGAAAGCCGTTTGGGACGATGACGCGGAAATTGAGGATACACGTTGGTGCGGATGGGACGCTGGCAGTGCTGCCAGACACAAAGTTCACTTTTCTTCTTTCTGCCGAGGATCCAGAACAGGAGTTCCCCAAGCTCGAGTTCAAGATACCGATGTTTGCAAAACCGCCAAGTTATGAGGCTTCCACAGCATAATTCGGCCTCGAAATGGTCGAGGTGGTAGATGAGTGAGGATTTAGTTAAGCAAGTAATGGTCCATTTAGATGAAAGCCAAGAAAAGTATAACCTGGTATAGTTATGACTTATCGGACTAGGTAGTGACTGATGCAAGGTCGGCAGCGAGAAAATGATCCGGTAATTATAAATGCAGACGTTTTGAGCCTGATTGGTCAAGAGTTCCTCCTGTAAACTGATCGCCAAGTACCTTGGCAGCGTAGTGTCTAGGCAAAATATGTTACTATTCCATTACTACCTCAGACAGCCACATCGGCACTTACTAAGTAAAGCAGCACATGATCGTGATTATTGCTCTGAAGCGTTGCTAAGGTCCAGGCACACACAATACAACCCAGAGAGATACACTCAATGATAGAGTATTAATGATGCCTGTAAACTTGTGATGGTTCCATAAGATCTCTAACGCAGGGCCTCAAAGAGGGCAAATTCATCCAGCCCTCAGCCAAGACATCAACGGGCCAGCGTCAAACCGTCTGAACTATTCGTACCAATTTCCATGAAACGCCAGCCTTTCCTTGTCGAATCTTCTCAAGCCTTGTGGCGCCGTCCAGTGATCCCTTCTCTCAAGGATGTCTTTGATCACACGAAGAATCGGAAGAAAGAAGGGATAAAACCAGAACACGAAACTCCTGCCAGTGTGATATTATACAAATGAACACCTCCCGATTAATGAATCACACGATACTTGCCCCGCCGCCTAGACCGACCTGAAGCCCATTCCGCATATTGATCCTTGGTGCGGCGACCACCATCCCCACTCGCCTCTGGCACGGCGGCGGTACTCATCTCAAGCATAGGGACGCCGAGGACAAGCCACCACCATTCCGTCACGGTGACCGCCCCACCAGGCACCGTCGTCTCCGTCAGCAGTCCCTCTTTCAGCCCCCACTTCCGCACCGTCTCGACTTCAAACTCCTCGAGACACGGCTTGAGCGCCGAAGCGGCAAACTCATCTGTCATGGCGCCGCGGGTGGCAAGGACAAACAGCACACCCCCGAGCATCTTGAACCACCGATTGCGGTCGGGCCGGCCGAAGAAGTCGCACCACATGGGCAGCTTGCCGTCCTCGGTCCCGAGGGGGATGTTGTCGGGTCTGGTGGCGCGCGGCAGGATCTCGATGTCCTCGTTGTATAGATAGTTCGGCGTCGGTACGATGTGCAGGTCGAAACGGTAGTAGCTCTTGGGGAATTTACGAGACTCGTAGAAGCCCGGTCTGAAGCCGAAGGGGATGTCGAGCTTGCGCACGGGTTCGATGCGCACGCGGCCGTGCGCCTGCAGGTTGAGGGCCGCAACGATCATGCCGTCCTCGGTGCGCCAAGGAATCTCGACTGGCTCGCCCTTGCGGAAGGCCCTGTCCAGCTTGAGCTTGAACTCGGCCGCCACCGTGAACTTGTCTTCGTTCGAGTAGCGGTCCAGCGTGCGGCAGAAGTGCTCGTTGAGCTTATACGGACGGCCTGTGGTGAGGGCGCTGGATTTCTGCTTGATGGCAATGCGTCGGTGCTCGAGATCGAAGATGGTCGTTTCGAGGAGGCTGCTGACTTCTTGTTCGCTGCGACGGCCGTTGCGAGAGAGGGCAAGGAACTTGTCTCTGATCTGGTACGGCGTGTACTGGTCCGCGTCGGTACAGCAGAGGGCGCGGACCCAAGACCGTGCGATGATGGCGTCGTTGTCCTCTATCCTGTGTCTATTCGGCTCAAATCTTGCCGACGCAGGCTCCGAGGTGCTGTCCTGAAACTTGTTGAAGACAGATCTCTGCCAATTGTGGTACGTCTCGCGCCAGTCAAAGTCAGCCTTGTCCACAAAGATCAGGTCAAGCTCCTCGTCGAACTGCTCCCGGGCCGCTGGCAGGTCGATGCCCTCTCTCACCACCAATGCGAGTGTCCATTTGACAAGGCGCGGCCATTCATAGTCCAGAGGATTGTCAAAGTCGAAAGGAGGCAAGTCACCGTTCTCATAGGCCTCGAGAAACTCTTCCTGAAATCTCGCGGTCAAGGTGAGGATGAATCCCTCGCGCTCCTTCTTGATCATGGACCAAAACCTGCGCAGGTTGGACAGCTTGGACTCTGGGAATATCCTCATCATGAGACCCCAGTCCATGGCCTTGTTAATGCCGCCCGTCAACGTAGACACGGCGACATATGCTGCAATGCGTGTATCCTCAGCCTTCCAGTCGACACCGAGACAATCCTGGCCCTTTACCCGGAAATAGTCGCTCGCCGTCTGAGGATAGGGCGTAAGCTCGCGCTGCACCTTGACTTCGCGTAGAGTCGAATCTCTCTGCCGTCTTCTCATGAGAGTCCGCATCGATGGACCTCGTGGAGCTGCTGCTGGTGCTGGTGCCGGCGCTACCGCTGCTGCCGGTACTATCGCCCGTGGTACAACCGGGGGTTGTGGCCTCGGCTTGGTCCGCGGTCTGCCTCGTTTGCGTTTCTCGACAGGCTCCACTGGGATGATACCAAACTGCAAGATGGGCTCCTCGTCATCATCCTCGAGCATCTCGTAAGGGATGGTCTCGAGCGTCCACTCGTTCTCATCAAGCCACTGCGGATCAATGGGCGCCATGCTGCTCACGTCTTCTGTTGAGGAGAAATTCATAAACAGGTAATTCGGGGCGATGGAGCCTGACATCTGGCGCGTGCCCTGCTCAGACAACTCCCACGCTCGGCAGCCATCCACGCTCGTGCAGAAGACGCCGTACTGTGGATCGGCCCAGTTCTCCGTCTTGGAGTGGCTTGTAATCTTGAATGCCATCTGCTCCATAGTCTTGGGCAGGTTCTCCATGAGCATGTCAGTCTGACCAGGAAGCCAGCCCTTCATGGCAAAGCTACCCTCATTCTTCTCAAACCACCCCAGAGGGATATAGGGCCACACGCCCTTGCTGTGTGCCTTCAGCTCGAGAGCCTTGGAGTATGTTCCTGGCTCAACAACCGGCTCCGGGGCCGCTTCCTCTTCCAGCGTAGATTCATTCGAGGGCGAGGGAGCATTGGCCTCGGCCTCCGGCTCTGGAATGTGGTCATCCTCCAACTGGGTATTCGGTTCGAGGAATTGAATCTCAGTCGGTGCGATGTAACCACTGGTACTTGGGAGAGACGTGCCAGAGAAGAAAGATGCAGGCAGAGAGGAGAGGCCGGGATTCTCCTCTTGCCTGTCGTTGATGCTGAGCTTGTGTGGCTCAACAATGAAGTCATCTTCGAGGTCGCCACGTGGCTTTCGTCCTCTTCTGCCTTTCTTGGCCGGTGGAGGGTCCATGCCCTCATCGGCACCGGTGTATCTTCGCTTCCGGCGGTGAATCATGGTATTATCTTCTACCGATTTGGTTTTGCGTCGCTTGTTGGGTCGCTCGTCGTCTTCATCCTCAGACTCTATGCGGCCACGACCGCGGAGACCTGGACGCACACCGGCCATTCCCTTCTCTGCATAGAATGGTGCGGTGAGCTGCTCAATTCCCTCGGCCAGTTTATGGTCTCGCCGGCCCACGCCCTTGTTACGTTGTTTCGAAGGTCGCTCAAGGTCCTGGAAATGAACCTTCTCCTCCTCTGTAGGGTCAAACGGGGGCGGGATATACATCTCTGGATCAGCGCTCTTGGTCCTTTCCTTCAAGTCGACAACCAACGCATGGCTGACATCTATCTCGGGCTGCATGATGAAATTCAAAGACTTCCACTGGCCGCGGGGCCTGATAGCTACAGTCGCCTGCTTGATCACACCCATACCAGCGAGCGTGGTGACTGCACGGGTGCAGCCAGATAGGGATGGGTAAGGTGGGCACTCGAAGGTTGCGATATAGACCTTGAGAACTGCCCAGAACAAGGCCCTCTCCGTCGGAAACACCCCGTTGATGTCGAGCAGATATTTGATGATCTCCTGAATTCTGGTGGAGCGCTGGGGGAGAGCCTTATCAATTGAATCGTTGTAGCCCTCAGCAGTGTAGTCTTCTACAGGCATACGAACCAAAGGCTGACCGTCGGCATCGACCTCGACTTGCCGTAGAATCTGCGGTGCTGCAGTGTTCCGAGGCTCGACTAGAAGGTTTCTACGATTGCCAGGTAAAGGATGCCTGGCTGTGGCATAACCTGGCCTCATAGTCGCCGGAGACACTGACAGTCCACCGTTCACTGGTGCAGTTCCATCGGTGATGTCGTAGACGTGGTCCGTCTGCACGGCTGGGCCCAATACTTCGGCAGGGTACAGGTCAAAGGCATCAGGTGTTGGGGAAGGACCATGCTGAGGCGAGCCTGTGTCCATGGTCTCGAGCACTGCTTCGACAAGGCTGGCTTGGGTATCCCTCTCCTTAAAGATGATCTGTTTCTTGGAAATCTCTGGCTTGGGGACCCTGGCAGAGTTTGGCGTCTTCGTTTGGATCTGTCTAAGGTAAGGCAGATCACCATCATCATCTTCCTCTGGCGTAAGAGTCGCTCCGTTCTGGTGAGAGGCAGCCGGACCTGAGCCCTTTGCGGCAGTTATCACGTCCTGCACATGGTCGGCAGGCTTCGCAGCAGCGGTCTCCTTTGCCACCGCCTCTGAAGCTTGCACACCACGAGGTACCACTCCGGTACCTCCGACACGTTTGTTCTTGAGTATGCTGCGCTGCAAGAGCACCGGTCGCTGGTCTTTTTCAGATTCACTTGACTCAACAACAGTTCGTGGATTCGAGTGCTTCTTTGTGGAGGCCTTGCGTTTCTTGGGGGTCGAGCTCGAAGCAGGTTCAGGGGCCAGGCTGCCACGGCTGCTGCTCTGACTGCTGCTCTCAATACCTAGATCTCGCTCCGGACTAGCGAGCAACGCCCGAACGGCGCGGTTCGGTTTTGGTTTCTCCATCTCCTCTGGATGCTCCGCGTAGTAGGGATTGCACAAGTTCCTGCCCTTCTCAAGATGGTATTGGAGTCCATTATCATTCGCCCACTCGCCGCCGCACTTCTCGCAAACATACTTGTCAAGCTTGACTTTCTTCGACCTCTTGCCCCTTTTCGCGCGAGTTTTGGGGTTGTTCGTGAGCGTAGAGTCAGCAGCTGGTGTGCCCTCGGCTGCTGGTGTGCCCGTGGCAGCCGGTGAAGGGCCATCCTGAGAAATATTCTTGGGTTCTGCAGCAGTAGGTTGCTCCGTGGGCGCCTCGATACCCTTGCCTTCGATACTGGAAGCATGCACAACAATCGAGCCGATTCCTTCGCGCGCAGTCTCGACTGAAGGCTGTTCTAGCTCTTGTGGTGGTTTAACCTCTGATTGAGTCGCCTGGACCTCCACACCTTGAGCCTGCCTTCCAGCCTGCTCTTTGACCACTTGCTGTTCGGTGATGACGGTCTGATTAGGTTTAATTGCTGCTAGAGACTCTCTTGAAACGTTGGGAGAAGGCGGATGAGGAAGGGCAGGTCGCTGCACAGGCTCGTCCGAAGGATGAGAACCGACTCGTGGCCTCGGATAATCTGACCAACCAGGTAGGAAGTTCGGGTCCTTGATTTTGTCGGACCGAAAGATCAAGACAATTGATCTTCTCGGTCGTCCCTTCTTGTGAGGGTTTGGATTTAGCGATCCAGGCTTGCCAACAAACACTCCAGACCGCGTCCGGTCTTGCTCCTCATCGCTCTCTTCGCCCAACAGTTCCTCTGCTTCGGCAAGTCCAGTGTCCTCTGTCGTCTGAGTCGTTTCAATCGCTCTCCTCTTGCGTCCCCTTCCTCCAGCAGTAGCAGCACCGCCGCCGCCGCCAGACCCCTCAGCTTCTTCATCCTCTCCAGCAAGCTCTGAATAGGACACGCGCTCTGCAGCTTTGCGCCTCTTCGGTGGCCTTGGGCCTGAGGCATCTGCCGTACTCGGGACATCTGCTTCGCTGTTTCTCTCAGGCTGCACTTTGTGCTTCCTTGGTCTGCCTCTTGGACGGGGCCGTGGTGGAGGAGACGCTTCCGCAGACAAGTCCGCATTCGGGTCGTTAACAGCCTGTTCTGTATCCTCTTCTTCCTGATCCATGGCGGCTGTGCCCTGCTGTCGCCTGTTGTAGGACCTCTTTTGTCGAGCTGGCTTGTCGGGTATTATCCGGACCAAGCCGTCCAGATCCGATATTTCCTCTTGGAACGCGGCAGCATCGACTGGTGAGAATCCAAAGGAATCAAAGTCGGCATCCAGGCCCAGTTGGACTGCATGCCCACTGCTGCTGGACAGCGCTGGGTCGATGACAGACTCTTCTTGATGAGCTTCAGCTGATTCCGGTTTGCGCGCACCAGCGCAAGTAAATGTGTACGCCTTGATCTTACCCGTGCGGATCAGCTCACTGCTCATCTGGTACTCGGAGAGGGCAGCAGGCTGGATGTCTGGTGCACAGCTGTTCTGCAGATGTTTGAGAAAGTAGCGGCAGAAGTCGTGACCAGCAATTGCCTTGGAGAGCTCTGGTGACGTGTATCCCTCGGCGCCCCCAGTAAGGACGAACTCGGCAATTGTGTTGGCCAGAGGCTTCTCGGGAGACCACAATGACATGATGGGTTTTGGCGGGTTTCTCGTCCTCTTCTTGAGAACCCGAAGCTTCGGCTTCGCCACTTTGCCTGGCTTCCGTCCCTTATTACCCTTGGCCTTCTTCTTCTTCCTTTTTTTGAGCAGTAGGAGCCTCTGGCCTCTTCCGTCATCAGCGTACGCTGGCCTCTTTCCTGTCGCCAAGAGCATTCGCCAATCCTCATCCGTTGGGTCTCGCATGAATTTGACACAATCCTTAAAGACGAAACTGTTGCCGACGAATGTGGCAGCAACGTAGTTTATGTTGCCCTGGACATCGAATCTGCGCAGCATTCTGGACATGACCTTCATCTGCCACCTGAGCCCGAGGATTCCAAGCTTCTTCTTCAGGTCTGCAACCCGTAGGGTGCCCCAGGCCTTGATGATAGCCATCATGGTCGAGCCAAGGGACATGTATCCGATCTCCTCCTGGCCTTGTTTGTTTTTGTTGCCGACCCATTGATGCGCCCAGGGAACAGGGTCCATGTCCTTTGTCAGCGCCTCGGGAGACATGTCCAAGCCGTGTAAGGGGTTCGAAGGAGCTGGCAGCTCGGGAGCAAACCTGGTCAGCCAGAGCTTGCTGGTCTTGGAGCCCCGAACCATGTGGGTGCGCTTTGCGATGTAGCCCTTTGCAGCAAGGAAATCCGTGCGGCGGGGTACAGAACGCTTGTCTTGCCCGGTCGCCCGGACCAGATCGCCCTGCAGGATGCCGTCCTCCCTGGTCGACCCGATGACGATGAGAAGCTTCCACTCGAGGGGCGGGACACGCTTGAAGTCGACGCCATGACCGGTGAGAGTCTTCCACACTATGTCTTCTCCGACATGGAGGCGTGGACGCAATTTGGGCAGTCGTTTCTTGGGCTTTGCCGCGTCGATGACGACGTCGCCGCCGGGGCCGGACTTCTTCTTCTGCTTCTCGATGCTCTTCTTCGCAGCGACCGCGTTCTCGTCAGCAGGAGCTTGTTCTTCGGGGATGGACATCAACTCGTCGAAGGTGAGATGGTTCCATTCGCCACCAGGGCCGACGTTGATCTCGCCGGTAGCCAAGACGAACGGCCAGATGAGGCGACCGAGTTTCAGCTCAGCGTCATTGGGCTGAATCGTCTTGACCGTGGGCGCAGCAGTCTTCTTTTCGACCGCCTTGTCGACGCCCTTCCTGGACTCGTCGTCGACATCAGCAGGCTTGTCGTCATCAGAGACCTCATCATCGGCTCTGTTGTATTTCCTGACAGCTTGAAACAGATTTGACATCGAACATCCTGTCATAATCGTTAATTATCATTCTGAACAGTGTTGGTAGGGGCTGTTGCAAAAACGTGTAGCCGAGGGCTTGTTGAGGGCCACACCCGCACCCAAGATGAGCTCTTTTTCATGACAGTTCGACTCGTATCCTCTCACCCACACAGAGAGAGCATCGACGTTATGGGGTTTTCGTGACACTTGGAACTTGATGCTGCAGATAAAGGCCGACTCACCATCGCCATAAAATGAAACCTCCCCGACGAGCCATTCAATCAGCTCGTCCAGACCCTGCGCCATGATGACAATGTTTTCCGGCCTTCATAGCGACAAGAAAAGCGGTCGATATGGTTTAGTCGTGGTGGTTCGAATCCAGGACCTCGAGATTTTTGATGATTTAGGTGGGTGAGTTGAGGTGGGAACTTTTTGGTGGCGCACGAGTGGCTCAGTGCCCCAGGTTAGAAAAAACAAAGGTCTGGCGGGGTGGTTGCTACCCAGGTACTGTGTGACAAGATAAAGGGTTAGGGTTGTGAGTCGCCCTGGCTTCCACTATGATCCATCTGTTGACATCAACGCTTAGTGGTTTGAAACGCTTGGAGACATTGAATCTCTCTCTCTTTTCCAAAACGGCTGTCAAACAGTCGAAAGAAAAGGAGAGGAAGAACAGAAGGAAAAACAAGAGTAACGCGTTCGGAAAGATCGATTTGGGAACAGATTAGAACCAAAGGCAACGAACGCGTCCTTGCAATTAGAACCCTGTGGAAGCTGAGATAGGCTTGTTGTAAGGCAGCCTGCGAGCTCATGCTTGCACAGGATTCAATGTCAGCTCGCAAAAGACAGGTCTGGAACAAAGAGAGAGGAAAGAAGAAGAAAGACTTCAGCTGTGGCTCAAGCGGGGTAGAATACAGAGGGTTCGAGGGAATTATTGAGAATCTGCCTAGGACAACTGGTCCGGCTGCGTCTATACATCTCCGGCCTCCAGCCTGGCCCGCTTCCCCTCCATCATTTTTCTGTACGTGGCGAGGACCTCGTCTCTGACGCTCTGCAGCTCTTCTCTCCTCTTCAAGCTGCCTGCGGCCTTGGGAATGGTGCCGACGTCAACCGTAGCGCCGCGCACCTTGAACACTTGCTTCGGCACGGTCTTGAACACAGGCGGTGCCTTGACGACATCGTGCAGCCCAATCTTGGCCTCCCCTCTCTTCTTTTTGAGCGCGGCCCACGGATCTGCATCATCCCCATCATCAACGTCCCACACCGACTTGCTCGAGATTCCCTTCTTCCCCTTCTTCTTCTTTTTCCCAGCGGCCGCCTCGGCCTCCATATCCAGCCTCCACTTGACGCCAGCCCCATCATCCTCCATCTCCCGCTCCTCGGCCTCCTCCAGCTCTTCTCGTCTCTGTTCCTGGATGACGGCCTCTTCCCTCCTCCACTCATCATACAGCTTGTGCATCTGCCGCTCCTTCCTCGTCCGGTGCACCTTCAGGCCGAGAGGATCCTTGCCGCTGGTTGATTTCTTCACGAGCCCCATCACCGGCAGAGCGGCATCGACACGAGCCGCAAATTCCGACATGCGCTCGCCGGGTTGGATCGTGGGAACTTCCTTCTTAGTCTCAGTCACCGCCTTGGCTTCGTCGGCACCCTCCCCCACTGCGGCCTTGCGCTGCTTCTTCTTGTTGTTGTTGTTCTTGCTGCCCCTCTGTCCATCGTCAAGCCCATCCCTGACCTTCTTGCCCTCCTTGAGCGCCATCAACCTCTTGAACGCCCTCGGTGCGTCATCTTTCTTCTCGGCGCCTCGCTTGCGCTTCACGCCCTGGCTCTGCTGCTGCTGGGCAGGCTGGGCAGACTTGTTATTGTTGCCACCATTCTTCTTGCCGCCTTTCTTGGCCTGTGTCTGCCTCGCTACCTTGGGTGCGACGACGGGCAAGGGCCTGGCGATCTGCGTCGGTGGTAAGTCGTATCTGTCGTGTCATGTTAGCTCGTGCACAGGGTGTCTCATGGCACGTAGACAAAAACCAAAAAAAATGTCGCCAATCAACCAACCCAACGTGGCGGATAGAGCAGTCGTGGTAGGCCGCAAATGAACTCTTGATGGGGGAGGGGGGACAGGGAAAGAGGGGCGTTGTGCTTGGGAGGGTGGAGGAGGAGCAACCCACGTGGACTCGTCCTTATCTCTGCGCGTGTGCTTGTGAGGCATGATGGGCCCAAATGACCATGCCGACGATGCACGAGGTTGCAATAAAGAAGGGCAAGAAGAGAAAACTCTGGTACAGATGTGAAGATCAAAGGAGAGGAAAGAGTCTGTCGCCGTCTGACCCAGCCAGTAGGAGAAGCCCAATGAGTCTGCTGTGTAAACACCTCGTGTGGCATAGACGTGCAGTCATTGGAGATTTTTTACGCTTGTGTTATCTTATCGAGGTGCAAGGGGGCTGTGGGGGCGGGGGGGCAGCGATGTTGCCTCCTCTATAGTATGCCACTATAACAATAGCACCGTACTAATAGCACATAGTACTACTCTAGTACTGTATACCAGGCTGCGTGCGGAGGGCCTGGACCCGTCCTTCTCCCTGTTGAGGGATTTAGAGATCCGTCGGTAGGTGCCGTTAGTGGCTTGGCACCTTTCTTTGGCGGGTCTGCGGACAGGCGACCCTGAAACGTGTGTGATGCTGACGGTCTGTTTGGCCTCGTTCCCAGGTGGCAGAAAGCTTGTCTGGCTTGACATCTCACGTAACACCAACCCTCGTCTGCACACTCAACAAGATTTGACACACAAGACAGGACCAACAAGAGTCGACGCAAACAATGGCCATGCTGCTCTACTTGTAGATTCTCGACCTGCAACAGATGATTCGTCCCAAAACTCTAGGCGCACAACGATGACACAATTCGCCCTATTACAGCACAACACCACATGGCGTCTATAATCTCCACCATTCTACCCCATACAACCACACTACTATGGGGTGGAGGCCATGAATCAGCGCTTATTTCTCTTCAGTGGAGAGACAGGGCAGACCATGATGATGGCCGTGGTCCGTGACCCGGTACCCAGGCAAGGGGCGTCCACCAGGTGCTCTCCTCCTGGTCCAGGACTGGACGTGCTTGTTGGCCAGGATGAGCACTGTTGGGGCTGAGAATTATAGCTGTTTCTAAATATTGGTTCGGTACCTTTTACCATGGCACTGCGACTGCGCTGTCATGGGTCGCCAACCAGTCCACCACCGCTTCACGCTCTGATTCATGATGGACAACCGACCACGGGGTCGTCGTACCCGACCTCATATATCCCGTGGTATGGTATGGCATCCTCGGTGTACGAGACTGCCTCCACTTCTCTTTCCTTCTTCAACCCGTCCTCCCCCTCTTCTTCCCCATCCAGGTCAACCTCGTCGAAGAGGCTTGTCGTTCTAGAGCTAGTGCTCAAATCCTAGCGTGCTTGGGTCTTCCCATTCCGGGGTCCTCAATGAAGGCTGTGAGAAGTCCAGGCTTGTTTTCCCCTTCTGGTCTCGATCCCTCGCCCTAGCGTGACGCATTCGCCTGATCTTCAGGGTCCCTGGGCCTTCAATAACAGAAGTGATACCACCGCCTACCTTAGTCCACCTTACGGCCTCATCATTCATCTCAGCTCCTCAGATATATCTCGGGAGGTCTCCCCCCCCCCCACCTTTGTGGCCATGACGGCTGGCTGCTCCCCCTCGGCAAACTACTTATCGACACTCATCATGGACCCAATAATAATGGGGGCAAAAGCACAGCAAGAACAACCAGACGCCTCCTTGGACGCCAGTACACCACCTGCCCCAGGTCTCGATCTGGAAGCGAGCATTAGACCCCTCAACTCGCACCGGAGGACGGCGAGTTGGCAGAGCGATGAGACGCTTATAATACCAAACGATGAGAGCTCGTTACTATTATTATACAAGAGAGGCGAAGAAGACAACACAAGCGTCGATGGCAAGCTCAACGAGGACGACTCATACCCACACCGGCTAAGGAGGAGACCGTGGATAATATTCCTCATCACATGCACCACAACAGTCATGTAAGTCTTCTGGTCGTAGATCAGCGAGTCGATCCTTTTCCCAGAGCTGATGTATAACACAGAGCGATGCTGCTGGCATTGGACATCCTCATCCACGTCACAAGGGCACGGCTGCTACAAGAGGAAGAAGACGCCGACGACCCGGCACTGTACATGTGGGACAGGAATAGTACCGACGGCGATGGCAGGTTATGGTACCCAACAAATTTTCTACAAGACGTGATACCAAAACCTGTACATTCGCACAACGACTACTGGCGCAAGGTGCCTCTCTACACGGCCCTTGGCCACGGGTGTACAGGCGTCGAAGCGGACGTGTGGCTCTTTGATGAGCCAGGGCGCAGCGACACGCTCTACATCGGCCACCAAGAGGCCGCCCTGCAACCAAACAGGACCTTCCAGTCGCTGTACATACAACCTCTAGTCGACGTCCTGGAGCGCCAGAACCCCAAGACCGAGTTCTACGCCGAGAACTATCGCGGCGTATTCGACACCGACCCGGATCAGACCCTCGTCCTTCTCGTGGACGTCAAGACATCCGGGCCCTCCACATGGGCCAAGGTCGTCGAGCAGCTCGAACCCCTCCGCCAGCGCGACTGGTTGACCTACTTTGCCAACGGCACAGTCCACACGCGGCCCGTCACCGTTGTCGGCACGGGCAACACGGCCTTTGCCGACCTCATGGCCAACGAGACATACCGCGACTACTTTTTTGACGCGCCGCTGAACAAGCTGGCCTATCCTCAGTCAGGGCCCTCGGGCGCAGCGGCTGACCACCAGTACGATGTGACAAACTCATACTATGCAAGTGTGTCGTTCCGCACCAGCATCGGCAGCCCGTGGCTGGGAAGTCTTGGAACGGAGCAGGTGGAGCGCATTCGAGAGCAGGTCAGGGCTGCGCACGAGAGGGGGCTCAAGGTGCGCTACTGGGACCTGCCAGCGTGGCCGGTGAGCGCGAGGAACCGCATTTGGGATCTGTTGGTGAAAGAAGGGGTGGACATGCTCAACGCAGACGACCTCAAGGGCGCTGCCAAGAGGGAATGGCGGTACTGAGCGAGAGATAGGAGCACGACTGGACAAATCTAACTAGAACGTCACTCATAGCTCCCAGGTCTATGACTGTAATGTGTATGTGCCTGTGTCTGTGCCTGTGTCTGTGTCTGTGTCTGTGTCTGTGCCAGGTGCGCTTGTTACATCAATGATTGTGTAGGGTGAACGTTTCAATCTTTTCGTAGAAGAACGCACCTCTTGGCAAAATTGCATCAAGCTTGGGCCTAGGACGGGACGAGAGTTTTTGAGACGAAACCGTACGGCAAACCCTGTTCCCGGAACTGGTTTCGGCACAGCGGAGTGGAGACCAGATAGCCTGGCGATCCGAAGGTTTGGTCATGCTTAATCGGAACCTTGTTTCCATTCTTCCTTTGTTGAACAGATAAAACTTCTTTTTCCTATTACCTCTTCACCTTTTTTTTTTCTCCTTCGTCAGATTTGAGGTCTGAGGACGCATGGAGCTTGTTGGAATATGACTAGAGACACCGATACACCCAGAGAGAGGGGAAGGCCAACTGTGAGATAAAAGAGGGAACAGTTTCCCTTACCATCTTTGCTGGTGATGGTCTGGACCTACGAGAAATGAGGCAATGCCAATAAATGAGAAGACACGCTATCTTAAGGACACCAAGCGGCCGTCTGGGAAGGGGCCAAAAATGAAGGCGGTCCGCATTCCGCGCTGGCACCAGCAGTCTCGTGATCTGAGGAGCACGAGTCGCCCTCAGTCTACTTTGACCTCGTGCTTGACTACTACTAACTACTCGCTCTAGTACAGAATATACTATTTCATTAGTATCCAATAATGGCGCCTGCCTGCAGGGAGCAACGATGCTATCCTCACAAAGGTATAGCTCTCCCCAGCTCTCACCGAGACCCGTTCCAGCGTCACCAAGAGCGGAGGAGGGGCGGGCTTGAAGGCAGGGCTTATGAGTGTACAGAGATTCACTGCCAGAATATAAACACACGGCTGGCCTTTCTTTGAACCTTTGAAATCAATATTACTCACGAGATCAGTCTTGACAGACATGGCAGCGTGAAACAGCGCGAGACAACGAGCGATTCGCAACCCACACAAATTCATTTCATTCCACCCCAAATCCCGCAGAATGCCGTGACTGTACATACACTGCAAATAGTCGAATGCTTTGCGAGCACGGATCAAGTAATCGAGCAAAGTAAGGGACTACAGTAAGCACAACCACTTAATGAAGTAATTATTACTATGCCATGAATGAATAATAAGAGAAAACCCAACCTAGCAGATATTAATTACATAACATTCTTCAGACGGCCTTCGGTGAAGTGGGTCTATGTGGGACACAAGCAAAGCAGAGAGCATGCCGGAAAAACTCCGTAAAGTGCGGAGATAGACCTTGGCGGACCTCGGCGGTGATCTTTCTCGTTGTTTGTGGAGAGGGGCTCCAGGGACATCCGAACCAGGCCCGGTTGGAGCTCGTTGATGCTTGGATGACGTCTAGACTGGTGCAGTCAGACAATGAGCAACAGCTTGTTTTTTTTTTATATATAAAAAATAAAAATAAAAATCATAACTTTCTCGCGCGATTGTCGATTTAACACCAATTTCTTCCAACTCCCGAGCGACATTTTCTTCTAGGCCTCCAGTCATTGCGAACATTCTAGCAAAAAGCCAGTCTCCGTTGTGTATCGCAAGTTGAACAACCGTCCTCATTAAATCACTCCCTTCGGCCGAATCTCGCGCTCAACATTGACGCCCAAAATGGCTCAAAAGCAACTCGCCTCGCTCGATGTAAGAGAACAAGAACCTTTCGGAGTGAGGACTGCCGGAAACTCGCTCGCAGCGATGCTAACAATATCACACCTGCTGTTGTATAGAGCTCTATCATCGACCGCCTGCCTGCACACTCGCAAGCTGTAAGTACAGAGAATGAGCTCGTGGACCAGCCCCGACTGCCACATCCATTCCATTTACACTCAGATATACACACACATTGCTGACCTCCTATCTTGCAGCTCTTTGCGGCCAAGACGCATGCCAACCTCACCTTTGCAGAGATCGGTGAGCACCTAGGCCGCGACGAGGTCGCCGTGGCCGCCCTCTTCTACGGCCAGGCGCAGGCCTCAGCGGACGATGTTGAGAAGCTCAGCGACCTGCTGGGCCTGCAGAAGGAGATTCTCGCCCCCCAGCTCATGGGCTTTCCCGACCGCGGCCGCTCCGGGCCCATGCCCCCCGTCGAGCCGCTCATCTACCGCCTGTACGAGATTGTCCAGAACTACGGATATGCGTACAAGGCGATTCTGAACGAGAAGTTTGGGGACGGCATCATGAGCGCCATCAGCTTCTCCACCAAGGTCGACAAGGAGGTTGATCAGGACGGCTCGCCGTGGGTTGTCATTACCCTGAGGGGAAAATGGTGAGTCCTTCGACTTCCCTGGGGTTCTTGTACTATTGGACAAAGTTTCTTGGAAAGGTTTGTTCAGCTGCTAATCAAGAGCCATCAGGTTGCCGTTCAAGCGCTTCTAAGTTCGTCTGGTCGGGGACTGCGGCTGTTAAACACACTCGGCTGCCCAGGTGAAGGAGGCCCGTAGACCCATTTCCGTTGACCAATCATAGCTAAAGTAGACGGCCAAGGGATCTAAGTGGAACTTTTTGAAAAAAAACATACATACAACATTAGCATGTTACATTTCTCAGGGTCCTCCTGATCCGTCGAGTCCAGCATTGTTGTTGTTGCCACCTCCGTGTGCCTTTGACCTGTAAGAACAATATGAAGGCACAATACCATCGGCCTGGCTAAATCAAGCACAACACCAAACTACCATGTACCAATGTCCTCGATGCCACTCCTTCCTTGGCAAGATCATTTCCTGTACAAGGATTCGTGTGATGAGATGGTGCAGCTCTCAGCCTCTAGTGATCACTACACTTTGGTTTTGTTTCCTTGATCAAGCGCACCGACATCACCCATTTCTTTTTTGCACAGTTCTACAATACTTGGACTACAATATGAAGCATTTCTTTGAGTTCCTAAATGAATTTGGAAAATCAATCATCGGCTTTTGTTCTCTCGTGACAAATGAGGTCCGTGTTAGTGTCACAGAGATGCGAGGCTGTACAGGCAATGGCTCACTCATGGCATCAAGAGGCGTAGTGCTAGCCCTGAGAATATCATGGATGGCCCAACAGGATGCGAGAAATGAGTTGATCAAGAAATGCCCGAGGATGTTCTCGAATATAAATATCAGCATCCTCCAGCCCTTCCACAATCGATTCCTCCTTTCCTCCTCATCCACATCTCAAGTAAAAACCCAAAAACATTCACTTCAAACAACAATCATTAAGCTTTACGCTTTCAACCCACCATCAAAATGCCTTCCAACACCCAGACCTCCAACTCCTCCATGGGAGTCAACGGCTACTCCTACTGCGTTGTCATGTAAAGAGGCCAACCCTCGGGTTGCCTCTTTGCAGCTCTGCAGCTGGGGTGGAGGGCTGACAACAACAACCTCTCGATGGTAGGAACTTCATCATCATCGGGACATGGTCCTCAACAACACTTTCTCCTGCAGCGCCCCGCAATAAGAGCCGACAATCTCACACACTCTCGATGAGCACCGGGCCTGCCCCTGTCGACGGCCGCGGCACCTAGACACATCCTCAACTATCTTCGCAATCTCATCGAGTGTCACTAAACTTTCATCTCCGATTTTCTCTTCCCCTCTCTCGTAGGGTCTTTCTCCTCGCTCTTCCAGTCCAGCATGGTGACGACCGTGTGGGAACGGTTGTGTGGCGGGCTAGAGTCTGCGAATTTTTGAAATCTTTGGATCTGTTGGGCATGGTCTTTTCCTTTTGGGACTTGGCTGATGGGTATTTTTATGCTATACAACCGAATGATGGAGACAAGAGTTCGCAAGGCGATAGATCTAGATTCTTAGGCTAATTTATTTTCGCACGCCGGGCTGGTGTGCGCCAAATGGAGATCTGGTCATCGTTTTGACGGCTTCTGAAACTTCTTACAGTCCCTAAATATTTCTTGTGTGTCTGCTTAATGATTCAAAGTACAGAATTCGTTGATGAAACCGGATTTCAGCCATGGCAGAGAAAAACCTTCCGTCTCTCCATGTCTTTCAGTTGCCATACTATTCATGAGGATCACCTTTGGCTCTGCACCAATACATCCCTGTCCTAGATCCTGTTTGTTCGACGTCACAGGACAGAAACCGAGATGCCCAGTATCTATGTAACCACATCGTGCAGGACCGATGGTGCGGAATGGTCAGCCGTAGCAGCGGCTTAGTACTGCCTGCAACTCTTATTCGTGCTGGTTTCCGCGGTATATGCAGTATGTTGTAATGTATGCCGCCCTAGTTCCTCCACCATTTGGACCTTCTTGGAGAATAGTGAAATGCCCATAGCTAATTGGACTCTGACGTGATATAACCTTTGGAGACGTAATGAATGATCTCTGCGAGGCCGCCCATAGCATTTTATTTTTCGTCAGCCCTGAGTGGTCATTTCTTTTCTTCTTCTCCCTGTTTCTAATCATTCTTAGGGAAAGATTCTCTCGCGTTGTTGCCGCAAAATTATCACATGCGCCCTGATGAAGCAAACAAGCCCACGATCATGGATTTTCTCAGCTCCGCCGCTTCGATCGCCCAACTCCTGGAGCTCTGTCTGAAAGCTGCCAGGGCGGCCAAGGAAATCCACGAGTCCTTCCACAACGCTCCCTCGGAGGTGCAGCGGGTGTACGACAAGCTGGAGCTAATGAAGTCGCGCCTCGAGTCGATCAGAGCCTTCAGCGACGAGCTGACCAGCGCCCGCATGGACTTTCTGTTCCCAGCCCCGGAGCGCGAGGTCATCATGGGCTCGCTCAAGTGCAACATCGCAGCCCTCGACAGCCTCAAAAGCCTGCACAGCACACATCGGACGCGCCGCCGGATCCACTGGGCCGCCGTGGACAAACGACGGGCAGCCATCATCATAGAGGACGTGACTGCCGCGGAGATAGCCCTCGATACCAGTCTAAGTCTGCTCTCTGCGTATGTCCACGCGAGATCATCTTTTTTTGCTTATACAGTTGTGTCCCTCGTCATAAATTCACGGTTGTTGCGTTGCTGATGATAATTCTGGAGTGGGTTGCAGGCGCCTCGCGATTTTGAACCAAAGCTCACTCTCTACGCTTAAGCTTGGTCAGAAGATCGAGACGTCCCTAGTGGAACAAGCACACGACAAGATCGAGGCGTCCATCTCTGCAAATCGTGCTGCACGAGATGCAATTGTATCCAAGATCGAGGACGGTGTAGCCCTTGTTCACTCTTGCCAGCAAGCTCAGGCGGCCGATCTGGTCCAGCTTGTAGATAAGTTGGCTCCTTCATCAGCCACCACCAAAGCGAGTTGATGAGTTGCACGTTGTATGAAATAGAGTGTGTTTGTTGGCTTTTACTGAGAGACGTGATTATTTGCCCCTCCTCGCGCTGCTCGATACTGACACTGCACGTATTCTCTGCCTTGATTTGGCATCACTGGCCAGTCAACTCAGGGCGATCTCCCTCCATTCCTTGCCCGGTGCAAAAGACCCAGCTTCAAATGCTCTCTGATATATCTTGGCTATACCTGCTCTCTCTGCGACGGTGTGATCCTCGTTCCACACGATCAAAAGCGCAAAGTACAGATACCACTCGGCCGTCTGCCGGTCCTCGGGGATGTAGTAATTCCAGGAATCAAGCTCATCCATTGAAAAGTCCCTCGCCTCTGAGATGGCAGCAAATTCGAATATCCGGCCAATGGAGCACTCGCCCAGCCAGGCCAGATCGAGCACGATCGTCCCGCACCAGTCGCTATTCTTGTCCAGCAGGCCAAACCTTTGGAAACCTGGGTTCAACTTGGATGCAAAATCGGGATTGGCCAAATTATCAAGCGAGAGCTTGAAAAAGGCAGTGTATGTCCAGAAATAGAGCCGCCCTCTCTCGGGTGCTTGGATGGTTGGTCTTGTCGGTTTTGAATCCCGCACTGGTCCATCCTGGGCAAGACGTCCGTCAGGCCCCACGAACGTAGAGTTATATCCTTCCCATCGATTCGACCTCTCCCCCCGGCGGGAGGGCTCAGGGTACATCAGTACCTGCTCTGTCTTCCACACAGGACTCATGCCAGAGTCCGTCAAGACGTACCAGACGACCCACGTGTGCTCCCTCAACCACTCGTTGAGATTGAGAAGGCAACTTGCAATCATAGACACTCGCCACTAATTATAAGACATGGATCAGTGAATTGTAGACTCAGGGAGCAGAAAGTGGCTTACAGTAGCCTCGCCCTCCCAACCACACCAGGACCAACTTGGAAATGCATGTGAATGCTTCTCCACGGAGCCAAATGCTTGTATCCTGTCAGGTCGAGCCGCATGATCCCACAGCAGCGCAAAGTCAAAGTATGAAGTTGGTAATCCGTCGAGAAAGGTTGTTCGTAGGGGCGTCGACAGCATAGACTCGATCCCTGCAAAAGCAGCGAGCCGATCGCTATTGAGTGTCAACTTCCGACAACTGTAGAGCTCGACACACTCTACGAAGAGGCGGACAGGGTTCTTGTTGAAGGATTTGAAAGGAGACTTGGTTGACTCAAGCGTCCACGATATGGTCTCGGACTCGGCGTCGACTTCTTCAGACCACGTTGACTGTCGACATTGAAAGAAGACGCGATCCTCCACGAATATGATGCACCTTCTGGCCAAAATCCTTTCTTGAAAAGTCCATGCCCGCGTATTCCATGCCGACCTCTGAATGAGGTCCTCGACCGCCCTTACGGCCAACAGCTTCATCCCAGAGAGAGTAACCACTGGCTGCACGGCACCGCGAGTGGTCAGTGGTGTTCCAGGAAGTCCGGCCCAGCGATCATGGCCAGCAGCAGCACAAAAATTGACAACACCGTTTCCGTAAATACGATCCATCAGCGGAACCATATACTCCCAATCGTCCTTGTCATCCTGAACAATGCACAGACTATCAACCCAAATATACCGAAGCCCAAGGGACTTGGCCAAGATCATAGCATCCTTCACAGCTCTGTGTACTGTAAGACTCGGATCATGTGGATCCAGTGCACCAGGACTGCTGAGTTCTGCCGCATTCTGCTGGATTAACTTGAGAAATGCAACCATGCCCCAGACGTAACTGACTGTGGCATATTCCTTGCCCAGGAAAGTCGTGCTGACCACACACTGCTGTTTCAGATCTATGAGACGGAGGACCTTGTCCACCAGCAGGTTCTGCGTTGATGAGGCTCCACACGGACCACTCGCCCCGCCATGGGAGTATTGACAAATGTCGAGCCATCTTCGGAGCAGACCAATGTCGACATGGTCCTTGTGGATGATTCGGCCCAAGAAGGTCGTAGAGGGCCCCTGGCTGCGCTTATCCTGCAGCACAGACGCTGCATCGTCCGAAACTAGCATGATGAAGGCGTCAGGAAAGACTCCTTGCGGATTAAAGATCCTGAGCCGACGGGTAGTTGGGCTTGTGTCGCCACCAGGTCCGATAAACCGCCCATCGAGCTGCCACTCCATGTGGCACTCAACAGGTTCCCGATCAGAAGCTCTGGTGTCATCGAGCTCGAGCAAGTCAGTGGCGTCCCCCTGCGAGCCTAGAATAGCCCGACAAATCAACCAGCACAGAGAACATCCAGATCGTTTTGGATAGATATCCTGCAAGTACCCAAGCTCCTCTGGCCTCAATCTGCCATCACGTCTCTGTTCATCGCTCCCCGCTTCTCGAAGTGGAAGAAATTTGGCCGGGGATAACTCCAACCGTGAGCAGTTGCTACACAGTGTGTCCGATGGTGGACCATCAAGAGGAACGTCTGCGTGAGACATGCTTGTGAACTTGCTGGTCAAAAGAGAGACTGAAAGTCGAATAGCTTAACAACTTGGGTAAATGATGTGCAATTTCTAACTAGTGACTGATGAAGTGCGGGGTCTGACACTGCATGCGCGATATCAAGCCCTGGCGTCAAATACTTACGCAGCTGACTACAATAGTACATGTGGCCTATTCTGCTCAATCTATTATAAGGCTGCAACCTCTTTTCCATTGCACCCGGTTTCAGCGTGCATATGGAGGTGAGGGACGGATAGACCAGACGGCTCGCTGTCGATATCTTCGGATATTGAGTCGCTGAGTAGGTGGCAGTTTATGTATATAAAAACCCTCAGCCTTGCTCAGTGCGCCCCGTATCCCTGGGCCAGCTTGAGCGCATAGTTGCGCTATACGTTCACTTTTGTTAGATATAATAAATAAATAAGCAAACTACTGAAAAATTTGACTACGCAACTCTGTGGCTGGGGGCTCAGTGAAAACAAAGTACCTAAGTAATTAGGCGACGACTCACTACCCCTGCCTTCTGAATTCTCAGAAGTATTACTTAGTGGAGAACAGTTGAAGACGAGGACTGACTGTCTGCCTTGCACCAACTTGTTGCCTGCAATATGCGACAGCTAAAAGGAGTGACCACTCCCCGCTGCACTGGAATGGACTATAGCCTATATAGCTGCATAGAGCCGGACTCACACACCCCCCCTCTACTCTAGAGATAATCAAGCTCTAGAGTAGGCTAGGGAGGCCGAACTGAATGCTGGTTTTAGTAACAGACTTTTCCTTGTCTGTAGTTTTAGTAATAGACTTTTCCTTGTCTATAGTTTTCTGATACAGATTTTTCCTTATCTGTATAGCTATTGTTAAAAACTTGCCTTGTCTGTATAGGATCAAATAGTTCGGACGATTTTTCCTAAGTAGGGCTGGGTTGTCCCCTACTAAAGTAGGAATTCGCTATGCTATAGCTTAATCAGGGGAAAGAAAGCAGAAGGGCATATAACCTATGCGACAGCTAAAAGGAGTAACCACTCCCTGCTGCACTGGAAGGGACTATAGCCTATATAGCTGCGTAGGGCCGGACTCATACATGCAATCGTGTCAGATGTTAGCACAAAGAACTGCGATTTTTGGTGTTGAAGCACAACAGGGCTTGCAATGAAAAGGGGGGGGGGGGATGAAGGACTCGCCAGGTCTCAAGATGTATCACTAATAAGGCTATACAAAACTTTCTGTGCCTCATTCAGTAATCTTAACTTTTAAACATTTACAGCTAGCAAAGCGCAGGGTACCACTGATCAAGACAGGCCAGGTCCCTGAAAGCCAACAATGTCTATCGCAGTGTTCCGGAAGGGCAAATCTTCGCTGCATCTCAGCTACTTAGCTGAAATATTAGCTTCACCCACAACTGACAGAGACAGCAGATTGTGTTACTTTAGTTCAGGGCCAGCAGGACTCGAGAAGGGTATTGTGCTTGACACTATCGTATTCATCTACGCTACACCTAACAGACTTTCCTCTAGCATTGTATTCAGATGTCTACTACAGGTGCATGTATTTTTTCTTCAGCATTGATGTATGTCTACAAAACCTTAGCTATGGTCCTGCGCACCATCTACTAATCACTTTGCTTTCATCTATCAAGGATTTGTGCTCGAATTAATAGCCATCCTCCTGTGACAAGCTGGGTATTGAAGGAATATTACCACTAATACTGCAGTAGAGGGTCAATATAATAGTCGTTATACAAAAGGAAAATGATTCGAGGCAACAGGGGGTCCCCAAGAAGGAGGGAGAAGAGATCACTTTCTTTCTTTTAAGAGATAAGAATAAGTGGATGAAAAGAGCAACAAAGAAAAGGCCGCTCTGCTGCATTGTCTCCAGACTAAGCAATCATATGACTTCGGGGGGTGACAGTGATGTACCTAGGTAACATTCCGTTGCTACTTAGCTTTGCGCCAGGGTTTCGGTAGGGACAGGACTGTGCAGTAGGATGAAGAGGTGAGTAGGTCCCCGTGAATTACGTTTGGGAGTCTGTCGAGGAAAGAATAGTTACCAAGACTTCCTTAGGGCGACTGTCTATTATGTACTATGGAAGAAGCTTGGATGAATCATTCGCTTGTGCAGCGTGTAAGTGGGTTGCACACCGCTCCTTTTCAATGGAACGCTCTGCGCTATGCCGCCCAAGGAACCTACACACACTAATCATCGTTGACCATCTTTCTGGATAGGGAGAGCCGCAGCAGCCTTACCTGGTTGAGGTTGAGGTGAAGACTCACTTCGTGCCATGGAAAACTCTCTACATGCGCTCCCCCACTAACTACTGTCACGTCTTGGAAAAAGGCGTAAGGAATGATCCTGGCACGCGACCTACCACACCCACCCTCCTACATTCCTATTGTTTCGGAAGGTGGTGCTATGTTGACTATCCGGGAATAAAAGGACCAGATCCGGTGAAGGCGCCGGTAGGATTTCGATCTGATAAGCCTAGGTGAGTAAGGAATCTCGCCGAGTGAGTCACCCCTCTTCATGCCCCTCCCCCGGGCGGACGCGTTCCAATCTGTGCGTTAGATCCCGCCCTTTGTACACCACGTCCACAAGGATTGCAGGATAGGCAAGGGCAGAAATGGCGGAGGGAGAAGCGGATCGCTTGCGCTCTCACCCCAGAACAAACACGACATGGTAGTGTTTGTAGGTTCGTTGATGTTGGACTGTGTGTGTACATAGTAAAATACTATGTACTTATGCATGTCAGTGAGGGTGTGTACCCACTCTGCATGTGAAGGTGAGGTGCTGAAGGATTGCAGGTTGCAGTGAGGGTTCCTGGCACGCCGACTCCGGTTCTCAAGGGTCCTGGAGCATAAGTCGGCCGTTGTGGACTAGAGCCCACCCGAGCTGCATGGGATGACAGGGCCAAGTGAACGAGTGCCCATGGGGAAAAACGAAGGTCCTCTTCCCTCGCAGGCCTTGGCGTGATGATACTGTGTCGTAGTAGTAGTAAAAGTAGCAGCATATGCATGACACTAGCCTTGTGTGGCAATATACCATAATTATGGTGCAAGCTGCCATCCCGTCCTGTGCACACATCATCACCTGACGACCAACGAGGATGGGATGAAATCCGGGCCCCTGCAGATGGTTCCTCTTCGCCTCGCTGCAGCTAGCCATCAATTCATATAGAGGGAGGGAGACTGGAGAGAGGGGGAGGAAGAAGGAGGGAAGAAGGAAGAGAAGGAGAGGAGGAAAGGGGGGGGGGGTGAAGGGTGGTGAGACATGGCAATCCTGGGATCGTGATGAGGTTGTCGAGTCTGTCTGCGTCATTGACGGGTCCCGTGGTGGTGGAGAAATGTTCTGGGTGTTAGGTCAATCTCGGTTGCGCCATTGGATCTGGACCTGGAACCAGCTTACTTGTTCATCCTCTTACCATGCCATGTCCACAGAATTGAGTTCATGAATGGGTCTCGTCGTTTGAATCTCTAGATTGTCTTCGCGCAGGCAACTGATGGGAAAAGTTCAACAGAAGGTAGGTGATATGGTATGCCACGGTAAAAGTAAGACCATGTCGGATAACAGAGAAATGCAGGGGTGTCCCATCCACGCGTAGCCGACTTCCCTGGGGGTGGCCCTGGCTGCCTGGCGATAGGGAAGATAGCTCGCTAACTCGTGTGCTTTAGTCATCCCAGGGCTGGTCTAGCCTTCACTGTCGGCAGGGAGCCCCACCGATAACGCAGTAATGTCTTTAGCGGCCAGCAGCTTATGTATGCGCTGATAGTATTGACTGCACTGCAGTACTATTAGCAAAACACTAGCCACTGAGCAGTACGGGCCCAGAGATGCAGGGCGCGCGGGGCAGAGGGGCCAGCCCCACTAGCCGGACAAGCTCTCTTACTTAGCAGTAGTAGTATGATATGCCCCAACAAGCCCAGTAATTCCTCCACGAACCTTCAGCGGTCACCCCTTCCGCCTGCCTCAATCGATTTCTTACCGAGGGCGGACCTTTTTTATTTTATTTTCAATTTGTATTTTCTCTCTCTTCCTCTCCTCTCCCTCTCTCCCTGCGTGGTCCACCCTCTCTTTTTCTTCCCGAACTATTTTGTTACTGTCAAGATTTCTTGGCTTCTCCTTTCTTCTAATACTAATTTGCAGCTACTGCACTGGGCCCAGATTCGTCACCGCCTATAACTGTTGCTGCTCTCGCCAGAAGACGACGACGACGCCTCTGCGGCCGACCAGGACCGCCACCCGTCACAGTGACCTCACACTTAAGACTCTCACCCTTGCCACCAAGTACACCCACTGTCATTCGCTTACCGGCTGACCAGCTCTGGGTTCCGTCAGCCACGGCAAGGTGGTGTCAATGATTGGGGGCGCCGCGACATAATGCTTGGGCCTGTGTCTGGATCCGAATCTGGGTTCGCGACATGCTCGTGGCCAGTATGGCGAGTTGACGACTTTACGTTGTGCTTCCAGAGAGAGTCAGTGAAACACAACCTGCTCCCCCATGAACGAATTTTTTTCTTTCTTTCTCCCCCCCCCCTCCCTCCTATATCCGACGCCCACCGAGTAAAACACCTCTGCTGACCAGACGTGCGCCTCACCGAGCAGTTATCTCAAGGTTCTCTTCCCCGCTGTGATAATATCGGTATCCTTGTTGCACGTCTTACTACAAAGTATCCTACGGACAGTCAAGTCAAGAAGGGAAAGGGCAGAGGCGTACGCCCCTATACAGGGTGGAGACACCAACGGCCACGCGATACATTCCCATACCGACCTTCCCGCCGAGGATGAGGAGGTGCTGGAGGACTCTGAAGATGAGGCGCTCGAGATCAGCGGTGGTCGGCTTGCCCTCGTGAAAACCACCACAAGAGGATCTATTGTTCAAGCAGATGCGCCGCTGGCACAAGACCTCGTCGTTGTCGTGGAGGAGCTGACCATCATCGGGTTGGTCGCCGTGAACATCACGGCACTGGTGACTGGCGCTTTCGGGGGCAAGGCCTCTCTGCCCTCTGTGGTTGGTCTCGTCACTTGGGTCTACGTCTTGACCCTCGCCAGCCTTCGCTTGTTTCTACGAAACACCCAATGGCGAATCCCTCACCTCTGGAACCACACCGCAGCCATCTACTCGCTTCAGTGGCTGTTCGCCCTGGTTCTATGTCGTTCCGTCATCATCCGACCTAGCTCGAGGCTGACCCAGATTCTGGTCATCGTGGAGTTCGCCCTGACCACTCTGCTGTTCGCAATCGCCATCACCACTAGGAAGGGCAACAGGACTGTGCTTCTAGAGTGGGAGGACGGTATTCAGCCGTCTAAGGAGCCCCTGGCATCCATCTTCTCCAGCTTCACATTCTCATGGGTCGACGCGATCACCTGGCAAGGCTACAAGCAGACCATGGAACTCTCTCATGTATGGAACCTCATACCCAAAGACAAGGCCGGAGCGGTACTAGCCCACTACCGTCAGGTCAAGAAGACCATGGCTCTGTCCTATCATCTGCTCGCGTACTTCAAGACAATGCTGCTCGCACAGGTCTGGTGGGCCATCCTGTCGGGTATCTTCACATTCATGCCGACCATGCTTCTCAAAGCTATCTTGGAGTACATCGAGCATCCCGGTCAGGCTCCTCTTAACGTCTTGTGGCTGTATGTCATTCTGCTGCCGGTAACGGACCTCGTCAGAACGGTCGCAGACAATCGTGGACTATGGATCGGTCGCAAGATCTGCATTAACATCCGAGCTATTCTGATCGGTGACATATACGCCAAGGCCCTGAGGCGGAAGGCCGCAGCTGGCAATGACGCTGTCCTCGGAAAGAATAAGAAAGACGATGCGACAGAGACCGGCTGGGTAGCCATGCTCAAGAAGAAGCTGGGACTCGGCAAAGATGAGAACAAGAAGCAGAATGGCAGTGCCACGGCCTCAACTGGCGGGCCTGATGCCGACAAGAAGGATGCGAGCGATGAGCAGGCTAATCTCGGCACTATCATTAACCTTATGTCCGTCGACAGCTTCAAGGTGTCCGAGGTTACCGCCTACCTGCACTTCCTGGTCGCGCATGCGCCGACGCAGCTGATTGTCTCCGTCTTCCTCCTCTACCAGGTCCTGGGCCTGAGCGCGATCCCTGGCTTCATCGTCATGGCACTGCTGCTACCGGTCAACATCTACTTCGGAAAGGCGTTCAACAGCAGCCAGAAAAAGATCATGGCCGCTACTGACAAGCGCATTCACACGACGAACGAGGTTCTTCAAAATATAAGAATCATCAAGTACTTTGCCTGGGAGTACCGCTTCTCCGAGATTGTCGATGAGAAGCGTAAGGCAGAGCTCAAGGCCTTGCGGAAGCGGTACATGATCTGGGCAGCTGCTGTCGCTGTGTGGAACACGGTTCCTATCCTGATCACATTTTTCTCTTTCCTATCGTACACACTCATCGAGAAGAAGCCTCTGTATCCTTCGGTCGCGTTCACAGCCATCTCGCTGTTTATGCTGCTACGTTTCCCACTCGACCAGATCGGCGACATGATCGCACATGTACAAGAGGCCAAGGTCTCTATCGACCGTATCGAGGAGTTCTTGAACGAGGAGGAGACGACAAAATTTGACCAGCTTGGCGAGGACAACATCGACGAGGACGGCAAGCGCATCATTGGGTTCAAGGATGCGACTTTCATCTGGGGCAGCAGCAAAGCTGTCGCCGAGGATGGCTCCATGGCCTTCCGCTTGCTGGACTTGAATATCGACTTCAAGCTTGGCAAGCTGAACGTCATCACTGGCCCCACTGGCTCGGGGAAGACATCACTGTTGATGGCTCTGCTTGGTGAGATGACTTTGATGGGCGGAAAGGTGTATCTGCCAGGTGGTCGCAGCCGCGAGGATGTCCCTGTCGACCCCGAGACGGACCTAGCCGAGACATGCGCCTACGTTGCTCAAAGTGCCTGGCTCGTCAACGCCAACATCAAAGAGAACATCATCTTCTCGGCACCCTTCGACGAGAAGCGATATCGAGAGGTTATTGTCGCCTGCGCTCTCGAGCGAGACCTCGAGATCCTCGACAACGGCGATGATACCCTGGTCGGCGAGAAGGGCATCACCCTTTCCGGCGGCCAAAAGCAGCGTATCTCCCTGGCGCGAGCCGTCTATTCGAATTCCAAGCATCTGCTCCTTGATGACTGTCTCAGCGCTGTCGATTCCCACACTGCCCAATGGATCTTCAACAACTGCCTCAAGGGCCCTCTGATGAGCGGACGGACCTGCCTCTTGGTGACTCACAACATCCCGCTGACTGTTCCGCATGCGGGCTACGTCGTTGTCATGGACAATGGCCGAGTGTCTATGCAGGGTGCTGCCAGCGAGGTGATCGACTCGGGCAAGTTGGGCGAGGAGGTCCAGAAGATCAAGCCCGGCACAGCCTCTGCTTCGATATCACGGGTCCCCTCTCGTGTTCCCTCTAGTGTTGGTGAGGAGAGCGGAAACACATTGATCGATGCTGCTGGAGACGGCGATAACCTCTCTAAGCCCAAGTCCGGTGGCAAGAAGGGCGAAAAGAAGGAAGCAATGGACGAATCTAAGGCTGTCGGCGCAGTCCAGTGGCCGGTGCTGAAGCTCTACCTGGCTTCGATGGGCGGTTGGTCGTTCTGGGTCATCGCTTGCGTTGTCTTCATCTCGCAGCAGGTCACTGGTGTTGCCTCTAACCTGTGGATCAAACACTGGGCAAATCAATATCCCCAGACCGAAGATGTGTCCAGGATTCAGTTCAGCACGAGCTCCCAGAACTACCAGACAGGCTCCATCTCGCCAACCTATTTTGCCTCAATTGCGACCTATGTTAAGCCAGAGTCGTGGCTTCAGAGCAACGTCACTGGCGCAACAGCATTCTCCGTTGCGGACAACTCGGGCGTCAACGTCGGCTACTATCTCTCTGTTCTTGCCTTGATCGGGCTGGTAGGTGCAGCTGCGGCTCTGTTCAGGGATCTCTGGATCTTCCTTGGTTCCTTAACGGCATCATGGAGGCTGCATAACCGTCTCATGACAGCCGTCACCAAGGCCAAATTCAAGTTCTTCGATGTCACTCCGCTCGGCCAGATCATGAATCGTTTCAGCAAAGACCTCGAGGGTGTCGATCAAGAAGTCGCTCCAGTCGCCATTGGAGTAATGACATGTGCACTGGGCATCATTGTGACCATTGTCCTGATCGCAAGTGTCACCCCTGGGTTCCTCATAGCCGGCTTTTTTATCACTGGCTCGTACATCGTCCTCGGCAAGTTCTATCTTGCCTCGTCTCGAGATCTCAAGCGCCTCGAATCTGTGCAGCGCAGCCCACTCTTCCAGCAATTCGGAGAGACCTTGAGTGGCGTGACTACCATCCGAGCCTACGGCGACGAACGTCGCTTTGTCCGCGAGAACTTGAATAAGATCAATGCGCAACTGCGTCCGTTCATCTACCTGTGGGCTGCTAATAGATGGCTCGCGTTCAGGACTGACCTCCTTGGAGATCTGGTCGCCTTCTTTGCTGGTATGTTCGTCATCCAGAGTCTTGGTACGATTGATCCTGGTTCCGCTGGTATCTCCCTGTCGTACGCTATTGGATTCGCCGAGAACATGCTCTGGCTGGTCCGTCTGTACGCGATGAACGAGCAGAATATGAACTCGGTTGAACGTATCAAGGAGTATATGGAAGTCGAACAGGAGGCTGTGTCCATTGTGGAGGAGAACCGCCCACCTCAGAATTGGCCCAGCAAAGGCTCGGTGGAGTTCATCAACTACACAACGCGGTACCGAGCAGATCTTGAACCCGTCTTGAGAAACCTTACCTTCAAGATCGGCGCTATGGAGAAGGTGGGCATCGTCGGCCGAACTGGTGCCGGAAAGTCGTCGCTGGCTCTTGCGCTCTTCCGTGCTCTCGAGGCTGAGGAGGGCAAGATTCTCATTGATGACATCGACATTGGCCTCATCGGCCTCCGTGACCTGCGTGAGGGACTCACCATCGTCCCTCAAGATCCCACCCTTTTCATGGGCACCATCAAGAGCAATCTGGACCCCTTCGACATGTACACCGACGAGCAGATCTTCGCTGCCTTGCGCCGTGTGCAGCTCATCGGACCGAATGAGACAACCCCAACGTCCACACGTCCCTCCTCATCGCTCGCCAACGCTCCCGGAGCAACCACAGCTGCCGAGAGCATCGCCTCCACAGCTTCATCTACCCGTGTCACCACGAACAAGAATATCTTCCTGGACCTCTCATCGCCCGTCACCGAGTCCGGCAACAACCTCTCTCAGGGCCAGCGTCAGCTTCTCTGCCTCGCGCGCGCGATGCTCAAGAACCCGAGGGTCCTGCTCATGGACGAGGCGACCGCGTCTATCGATTATGCCACGGACTCCAAAATCCAGGAGACGCTGCGCGAGCTGGAGAGCAGCACGATCATCACGATCGCCCATCGACTCCAGACCATTGTGGACTACGACAAGGTCCTGGTGCTGGACAAGGGCAGCGTGTTAGAATTCGGACATCCGTGGGAGCTGATGAAGAAGGAGAGCGGGCAGTTCAAGGACATGTGCGAGATGAGCGGCGACTGGGACGTGCTGGAGAAGCAGGCTAAGAAGGCTTGGAAGGGGAAGCACGAGCTTGTCGACGTTGACGAGGAGGAGGAGCTGACCGCTCAGGCTGCCCAACAAGAAAGGAGGGGGGCTGATGCGTAGTGAAAAGTGCAAGAATGCAGCACGGCAATGCGCTTGTACATTGACTTTTAAAAGCACTTTCCCTCCTGGTATATATTGCGGCAAATTGGTTCACAGGGCCGGCGTTAGTTCAACTATAGGGCATAGAAAAGCATTTTTACTTTCCACCCAAGTCTTGCCATCTCTCGTGCTAGCCTAGGACGGCCGGGAATGGATGCCCTGCCCGCCATTTCGAAGACTCCCAAAGGCGAGGAATTTGTCTTGGCCAGCTCGCACTCACTGCTGCGAAATTAAAAAAAGCCACAGAATTGTTGTAGAGGTCGTTTACTTTTTCCCCAGCCGCTACGAGGTGACCTAGTCTTTGGAGGTGTGGGAATGGCTGCATGACACGGAGGAGACAAGACAATATGGTTCCAGTGGAAGTAAATGTTCCGAAAGGGAATAATTTGGTATACTTGCCTTGTCTGACACACCTTTATAGAGCTTTTGGTTCTCCATGATGCTCAAGTACTTCTACACCACCTTCTCCCGCTCAACACCCCAGCTCAATCTCTGGGACACACCGATTGGTCTTCTTCTCTCTCTTCACTAACGATTGTGATGCCATGTAAGAATGCTGTTAGAGAAGCTCCATCGTGTAGCTGCCGATTTTGTAGAAAATACGTGCCACTACGACAGAAGATGTACGACCCGGTTCGACGTTTATTCCTCGCCACATTCCATCTGCTGAGACCCACTGTCATACACACAAGCAACTCATCTCAGTCCACTTCGTATACCAACCAGACCTGGACATCCGCAATACTGCCAATTGCGCAGCCTTCAGAGGCAAAGCTTTGGCATAATCAAGGCCAGGCTTAGGCGTGGCCCAAGCTTCGGTTTGGGGCACGACATCACCGGGTCCATCTTCGACTGCCTACCACACCGTATAGCACGAAGAGCCAGCGCCGACTCGACGTTCTTTTGCATGAGAATCATGTTCTTGCTGTCGTCTTCTTTGTCTTTGTCGTCATCTGCCGCAAAGGCATGGTACTCCGAGCTAGATGGGGAGAGTCTATCAATCCAGGGCCAGCCCCAGGTGATGTCGCCGCGGACGCGTTCAGATGGGCTTGGGACATAGACTGGAGGCGGAGAGTCTGGCTCGACATGCACGTTTCTTTGTTCTGTAAAAGCAGCCCAAGGTGGGCCGTAGGCGGGAGTGTTGCATACGGGGTCGGATGGTGCCTCGTAGTCAGAATGTCTTGTAGCAGGCCTTATTTTTGTATGTGTTGGATACGCGGGGCGCTCGGTGTCTGCAACAGTCGATTGCTCAGCTATCGACACGTTCCAGTTGGCATGCACCTTCTTCTCAGGCGGCGTCGAAGGCGGCATCCAAGGCTCTCTGAAACTTGTGCGCAGAATTCCCTGTAGCCTCGTGTCGGGGACCTGGTCCAAGTCGAAATGAAGGTCCGGATCACCAATCGTAGGCAATTGGATCCCAGTGAATGGCTTGTTTGTCTCCTCTGTCCTGCATGATGTTTCTTTCTCAGTGCTGGCTTCATTCTTGTTGCTGTTGCTGGGGCCTTCCTGTTCCTAGCTTCTGGCGAGGCTCTCCTGCTGCTGCTTCTTTTTCTTGGGGCGGGACAGTTCATTGTCAGCCTCTATCCCGTCACGCTGCCTCTTTGCGGTGGTCTTCGTGGTGGGCTGGGGAGGTTTTTCCGGCTGTGCGCGAGCAGCGACCTCAATATTGAGCATGTCCTTTCCGGCTAGGAATTTCGGATCCTTGCTTTCCTTTTGCTGTCTGACAAAGAGGTCATCGTGTCGTGTATTCAGCTTGGAAGGAGACGTCGGCATGAGTGGAGAGCGCTCAGTCTTCTTCACATCTCTGCTGGACTTCCTTGGGCAGCGCAAGCCCGCGACTCTGTTCGTCGGGGCTCTGATTGGGTTGATTGGCATGCTGAAAACAATGTGTTCTTTTTGATATCGGGATAAGTGGTAGTCTATTGATGACTTGATGGGCTCTGGAGAGGGGGAAACAGGGAAGATTTAATGCTATCCAAGCTGTGCAAAATGCTGAACCCGCGTAATAGTCTTCTGAAGTTAGGTGTTGTTGAGAACCGGGCTTGGGCGCCATGTTTTCCAATAAAGCTTGATTTTCCAGATGTATGTAAGTACGGACCGTTCTTTCCCGTGTCACAACCAAAGGAAGCATGTGAGCCGTACATGTTTTTCTTGATGTAGTAGCGATGCACTCGATGGCAGCTGCCAGTTTGATAACCCTATGACGGCACTGGGCAACGTCAAATTTTGTCAAAGAATTCAAGAAAGCAAGAAATTCAGCAGCCAAGTAGAAGAAGAAAGAATAGATTAACAAGAAAAACTATCCCACACTCATCAGGAGCCAAGTATTTTGCATCCCCTGAATAGTTCAGTATCGCCAGCGCTTCCAGGCTTAACGTTCCGAGAACACAACTTCGCCCCTTGGACTGGGCCGCCGGCACCGCCTCTCTTCTTCCTGGCCGGAGATGTACACGTCAGTTATCGTCCGGGATGCAGAAGAACTTTGCGAATGGTAAGCATTCATGCTCCTCACATCTGCTGGAACTTCCTCACGGCGTCTCGGGCAACCGCAGTAATAACAGAACAGAACGACGGTGACCACAATGGGTATAACTATAGCCATAGCGACCCAAACAGGGTTAATACCGTTGCCATCCGAACTGTTGTCTCTTGGTTCTGATATGGGTGGCATAATTTGACACTGTCAGCACGGAGGCATAGAGCAAAGAAGGATTGTTGGAGGCATGAAATCCGAGGGCGGCGGCGGCAGCAGCAGCAGCAGCAGCGATGAGCAATCTCACTCAAGTGTCAGAAGAGGTCACCAGTAGTAGCCTTATGAGAGCTTGTAGGGTCAAAAACTGCTAACAGATGGTAGTCAAGGTAGCCACCATGAGACATGTGAATAAAGTCAGACGGTGTGAAGCTGCCATCCCACTATGAAGACCTTGTAAGGTTGTTGGTCGATGAGCAGACCTCTAAGTACTTTGTATATAATTACAATCATCAAAATCTTTAGTCTCGTTTCAATCTGTTTGAAGAGCTTTTTGAAACTTGACAGTCACTTTTGTCCGCAATCATCTCAGCCGAGACAAACACCAGTTGACTCAACAGCTGGAGATTGTAGTACAATTCGTATATTAGCAAACACCTTCCCAGACCCCTGGTACCTGGGCTACACATTGCAAGCACTCTTTATAGTCCATACATTGTCCTATTACGAAAGATATGCGAATAGGTAGGTCGATCTCCTTCATATCCTATCAAAAAGTCACAACGAAGTCAACATACACACAAGCCTGCTTGTCCAACGCATTGAAATCAGTAGTCTCCTCTGGTTAACGAATGCTAATCATAACCATGCCCACCTGCATCAATTCGTGCCATTCGTAGCCCCTGTAGTGGACTCATACTTCAGCTCAGGATAATCTGGCAGCTGCCACCCGCCACCAAATTCATCCGAGGAGAAGCGCTCGAGGAGTTTATGAAGCCGCAGCGTTGAGATCAAGCCAAGGATAACCTGTCGCAGCCATACTCCCCATTCGCCCTCAGAATATGCCAGGGAGGGCACCCCCGGGCGCAACTTCTGGCTCTCCGTGACAAAGGGCCGGAAGACCGTCTCGTACGATGTGAGCGCTGCGTCGATGGCCCTTCCGTGGTCCTGCGAGGTGGCGCTGCCGCCCTGCTGCTGGTGAATGAGCTGTTTCGAGATCTCGCCAGCGAGCACGTAAGGACCCACGAGCCCCAGAGATGTACCGATACCACTGATGGGGGAGGGACAGTAGCCAGCGTCACCCAAAAGTACCACCCGGCCCTTGCCCCAGCTGGACATCTTGACTTGGCCGATCTTTTGGCTGTAGAAGTCGTCTGCCTCTGTGGAGTGCAGCATGCCGTCCATCAGCCTGGGAACTTCCCATCCTACCCCTAGGTACTGGTCTGCATAGATCTGCTTCTGTCTCTTGACATCGCCGGCCTTCATCGCCTCCTCCAGCTCCTTGAGCTCATCGTTGGGATCGAGGATGCCGAGGTAGACCTGCATGGTCCTCGGATTATCCACTCTGGTCGCAATGACGCGGCGGCGGGGCAGCAACAGCACCCTCGCGTAGTTTTCGTCCTTCTCTGTCTTGGGCACCGTGAAATAGCTGACGAACAACTTCATATCCTTGAATGCATCATCCGGGCTGGGGCCAAGCAATTTTCTCCTCGTTCTCGAGTTCTGCCCGTCCGCACCGACTAGGAGGTCAAAGTTGCTCTCGGTCCCGTTCGACAACTTAACACGCACTCCGTCTCCGTGCTGCTCAAAGTCTTCGACCGTTGTACCGAAAATGTAGTGGCATTTCTCCTTGGTGGCGGTGTAGAGGATTCGCACCAGGTCGCCGCGCATAATCTCAAACTCGGCCGTGAAGCTCTGCTTGCCCTTGCCCGACAAATTGGCCTCGAATACGGCCTTGTCATTACCCTTTTCGTCGATGAACTTCAGTCCTTGCTCGCTCACAACTTTTTCCCTGACCGCTGGCTCCAAGCCCATCCTGCGCATGGCGGTCAATCCCTGGCCTCGGATGTCGATCTGTTGGCCTGAAGCGCGCAGGTTTGGGCTACGCTCCACGATGGTAATGTCGCAGTCGAGCTTGGACAGCCAGTAGCCCAGCGCTGGGCCGCTGATACCCCCGCCGACGATGAGGACTTTGAGGGGAGCCATGGCAGGGTGAACGACTGGTGGGAGAACGAAGAAGGCTTGTATTGGATTCTGATCAAAGTCGAGAGTTCAGTTTCTGTGGACAAGCAATGAAGTTCTCGGATTGCTTGGAAAATGAAGGCCACTGGTTCCTATCACACGACAATGATTAGAGAGGGGTCAGTTATTTATAATTCTGCCCTCCATGCGCCTCTTAATTAATTCGAGTGCGTCAACATGTCACAATGACGATGCCTGCGCCTCTGCCACACGAGACAATCAGGCATCTCGATCGTCACACTAATGTTCTCACTGGCTATAAAGCAACAACTATCTCGTGGCAGGCTTTGACGTGAAAGAGACGGTGGTTGCATTCCGGCCTGCACTACTGTATTTACTCGGACGTCGGTATATATGGACATCCCATCTTGCCGAGTCCGAACTGCGAAATGCATCTTACATCCCTTCACCCTCCCGCCTGGTTGGCTATAAACGACGTCACCACTTTTGCGATGCCCTGCAAGCACCTTGTATACTAGCGGACTCGGACCTCGGGGCCGGAGGCACCAAACCTTGGCGTCTACTAACGCTAACGCAGCGGAGCGTGCCGTGGCGTCCGACCTGCCAAATGTTGCGCAGGTAGCTTCATTCTCTTATCCTTGAAGCATGCCTTGCAGAGACAAATAGCCATCGAGCCATTCAAGTCAAATTCCAATACAGATGAAAGCCAGGGCGGGCAAAATACGAGCAATAGAGACTACTAGATTCTCAAGTACAATAAGCATAACCTCAAAAATAGAAAAATTCAGATGTTTATTGTGCTTGTATGAACTGCCGCCCAATCGCCCAATCCCAAAAACAGTGCGAAATTCACAGGCGAAAATACAGTTTACTCTCTGAGATATATCCCCCCGCCTCTTCCCCTCGTCCTCCTCGCTAACAACCACCAGGTACTCATTCAGTGAGTGGTACGGTTTCCAGAACAAACGCCAAATCCTAAAATATCTTTTTCTAGGATACAAAATGTAATTAAACCCAAAAAGAGAAAGAAAAAAAGGTTGAAGAAGAAGAGAAGAAAAGACAAAATACAACAGGCCAGCCAAGCTGGCCTGTCATGCTTCCACTGGCCGGTTCATCCAAAATGACAGTGCCATGAAGACTGCTTTTCAATCGAGACTTGAACGGCTGTCTTTGCTAATTTTTCGACGAGGTCCAGGTTGGGCTTTGGTCATAGCGCCCTCGCATCAAACACAGGGTTTGCCTGGAGCACTTGTCGTGTCGTATGGATATCTTGTGAAGGCCGCACATAGATCAGCGCCAATGATGATGACTGACGGCCCTGATGGCGTTCTTTTCTCGAATTGAAAGAACTCCGACTCGCGGCGGAAACTTTAGAAACGAGGGATGGCGCGTTGGTGCAGCTCATGGGCCCCCTGGCGGTGGGGGACGATGCCGTGCACCCTCTGCTCGATGGGCAGGGCGGTGGTCGCGCTCATCAGGCTGGCGACGACAGCGGTGAAGAAGATAGTGGCACGCATCTTGAGAGAGGAAGAGAGAGGAAGTAGAGGAAATTGGCGTGTTTGAGATTGTCTGTTGAGCGTGGAGATGATCCTGAGCTGCGAAGCAGACTGAGAAGGTGTGAATGAGGTGGAGAAGTGGTGATGAGCGGTGGTGGTGGTGGTTGACAGAAAGTGTGGTCGTGAGCAACCGACGTGCATATTTGTATTTCCCTCATTCGCAATTGTTTCTGCTGCACCTATTTCGGCAAGCATGACATGGCTCATGATTTGATTCTCGAGTGTGTGCAATTGCCATATGTTTCCATCCTGGGGGACATTCTGAAACGACACCAGCTAAATGGATCTTGTCAGACTCACGGCCAAGTGCAGGCCAACAACATCCTCTCGAGTCGTGTCTGTGCGGTGCCTTTGCCTTTACACTGTTTTTTGCTTCCCTTTTTAAGCCTGACCGAGCGGTCAGACCAACGAGACCATTAAGGTGAGATTATTAAACGAAAAGACTATGTATAGCGAGATGGCCGGGACCTGCTGGACGCGAGCGGGGTCGCGAATGTCAGCTTACAGCCAAGACGCCCACAGTACTGGGAAATTCCCAAGCAGTGCCAGGATTCATATTTTTGTATCCGCATTCTGATTGGTTTAGGCTGTGGCGTGTACTCATTTTTAGAATTGCTCCTGGTCAATAATCATGCGCTACCATGCCTGCACTCTCATGTGCTGATATTCTCTTGATACCCCAAAGTATTAATACCGCAATGCTTGATAAATATTCGCTGACAGCGCCTTACTTTACTTTCCTTTGATCAATTTGAGAAAAAAAGTGACACACCCCCCCTCCCCCAAGAGAAAAGAAGGAGAGCACGGATAGAAGATAAATAACTTTCTAGCATCAGCTCCAAGATCTCGCGGCGTCGGATTAAGAAGTTGACGAGTATCATAGAAGTTATCTGCGGACAGACGATGGTCCAGGGAGTTGCGAGCAAGGCGGAAGCTCAGCTCCCATGGGTGGATAAATTAATTCTGAAGCTACGTCTGACACGGTTCTCGTCGTGCTCCTCATTGATAGTATCGAGGGCGGAAATTGAAGAAGCGGGCGACTACTCGATAGATGACGTTGAAGACCGATGTCTACCAGCTGAGGCCGACTCCGAGGATGAGCGGACCCGCCAATTCTCCGCCGTCGGGTTCGATCGGTCCTGTTGTTGGTATAGCTAGAGTGGATAGGGAAACGTACTTCAAGTGTGTTTCGTGTGGCCACGAAGAATAAGGAAATCTCTTCAATCGCTTTTGTGGTTCCGAACTCAACAATACCCGTAGATTGGATACCTAGGTAATACCACAACAATAGCTGGAATATCGAAGCACACATGCAGGTAACAAAGAACCAGAAGAGGATGATGGCAACGAAACCAACAGCTGCACGGCGTGCAATTAGAAGGCTGTTTCCGGGAGCAACACTAGAGGACACTAGAAGCCCCTCCGGCCCTCTCCCTCGCCATAGAAGAAGAGAGGAGAGAGAGAAGTATAATGATAAATACCTGTCAACTACCTGGCATACCTTTGTATCCAGATCATACCAACACCACGAATTCGAAATTGAAGGAGAGCATAAGGCCCGGGGGGGCCGGGGGGGCGGGGGGTTCCGCCTGGTAATTATTGATTGCTAAGAATTTATATTTTCTGGCATTAAGTATTTGGTCTTGATGTAAATATCACTCGTGGTAGTGTAGCCTGGTCGAGCGCTGCCAATGTCATTACAAGCCCCAGGTATTTCATACCTTCCAGACCTCCTCACTTAAGCCTTCATGCTAGCCAAGTTAAGATCTTGCATCGAGTATCATGGTGGACATATAAATAAAGTTGCGAGGGGATTCATTACATTTAGCTTGAAACTGAACACATGACTGCAACAGATCTGACATTGTGTCCCAACGGTTCAAGACTACCATCCAAAAGGGCTGTGCACTCCGATCCATCGTGGCGCGAGGTAGGATCATACAACGTGGAAGGATCGCCAAGACCATCTCAGCTGTCTGGCCCCTAATTCAGGCTCGGAGGCCGGGTCCCGTTGCTCTGGGCCTGGTTAATTAAAAGTCTGGCCGACAAGAGAGGTCGGGTAGGACGAGCCACAACTCTGACCGCCCAAGCCGCAAGTTGTCTCTTGTATATAGTATTTCACAACGTCAGCGTCGCTTGCCACAATGTGACCAGGAATCTTCACAGTACATTTGCAAGAACAAAAAGCGGCAACACATTTATAAGGATATTTGTGACAACAGACCCGATTAGTCTCAATGCTTTGATCTAGAACAGAGCGCCACACTTAACTGCCCAGCTTCTCCGCCAGGCTATTGATGAAGGAACATCGCTCAAAAAGCCTCTCGCGCTCGAGCTCGCGCTTCCTAGCCTGCAAATTAGTAGATCCCATCTCCGCGAATTGTGTGGTATCGACCAGAGGCTCTTGCGCATGACCCTCCTGTGCGACAAAGTTCGCCGTCCCATCCGGTCGGTATATGTGCAAGAGGACAACTACCTGTCCTTAGTGGCCCACCAACAATCTGTATGCTGATCTCCGAGGGGCTAGCAGACTCGGCAAATTCGATGCTGAGAGCCTCCCGATCTTTGAAAGACTCTGGCCAGCCCACACCCGGTTTCCCAGTATAAGCAAAGTTGATGAAAGATGTCACAAAATATTCAGAGAGTTCTCGGTCGTCCTTGGACAGTTGATCCTTGGAGAACATATCGTTGTAAATATAATCCATATCGCTGCCGTGAATCGCACCGAGCCATGGCATCCCAGCATGGCGGAACATTGGTGTCAACAAGCTCTGGTTCAGATCGTAGACACGGACGCCAAGGAAGCTGGGATCCTGTGTTTTGGATTGTCGAGATAGTTCAAAGGCGAAGTCGATAGATGAGCAGGTAAATAATAGGTCACGCATGATACGAGCAATGCGGAAGTAATGCACAGGTATGAGGGGATCAGATTCATCTTTTCGAGCCTCATAGTTGCAAATATCTTTGCTCAAAGTCGGAGGCAGGATCGAGGGTGAAGAGCCGTTCGTAATCGTCGTCAGTGAGCAGGTGAGCGAATTTCTTGATTGGGTCCTTCATGTCTTCTTCTGTTTGGAACAGATGCGCAGGCCCGGCATTGGTGGCGCCGTCGTCTTCAGTCCAGCCAAGAACCATCGGAATGCCTTTGACGAACTGCCCGGCCTTGTATAAAACCGACTGTCGATCAGGCAGAGAGTCTCCGCCGACCGAGGGGATGAATGTGAAGAGTCCGAATGGTGGGTGGTTGTTCATCGAGTACTCCACTGCCGTCCCTAGCAGCTTTTCCATCGGCATGGCCCTCAAGCACTGAAGAAGCTCCTCGTCCCTCTCCTGCGCACACCCTAGCTTCTGCGCCACAGCTCGCGTGTGTATTTCAGTAGCATCCGAAGTTGCATTGAGCGCGGTTCCGGGCGGTCCGGACATAGCCCAAGCCTGCGTGAAAGGGACGCCTCGCTTGCCGCCGTACGTCGTGAGATGAAGAGATGAAAACGTGCCTCCAGAACTCAGTCCAAACGATGTGACCCTCTCTGTATCACCACCGAAAGCTGCGATGTGGTCTTTGATCCACTGGAAACCAGCTCGCTAATCTCATATCCCCACATTCAGTGATTTTTGGTCTTTTAGGATGGAAAGACGTGCAAAGCCAAAGACGGTGAGACGATAGTTGAGTACGACATGCTTTGACAGCAGTCAGTCACGGTCCCAGTCAATTATGCTGTAATTACCACTTCCACTCACGATGATCGGTCTGCCGGGGAGGATCGAGTTGGTGATGAGATTGGCCGGATCGAAATGGGAGTCATAAATAGAACCCTTTACCACTCCGCCGCCGACAAGATACACAACCACAGGAAGAAGATCGTCAGGACCTGTCCCAAAAAGCCGGGTAATCCGGAGATGAAGACAATCTTCACTGATATCAGGGGTCTCGTCAAAGAAGGGCGGGGCGGCATCTTGGAGTTGAGGACATGCTGGGCCAGATGATGTGCTATTGATGTCGCTCCCCTCCGGAGACGTATAAGGCTCTGGAGGAGCAAAGCGCCGGGGGCCAGAGGTGTCGTGTGCGAATTTGATATTGTGGAAGTCCTCGACCGAGTCTCGAACCAGACCTCGATACGTTACCTTGTTCTTTTCGAGCTAAACGATCGGCTCTGCTCTGACCGTGGCGCTCACAGCCAGGCAGAGAAAGGCTGTGCGTAGAAGTGCTTGATTCATCATGCACGACTTGTTCTTCATTGGTGAAGAGATAGACAGCGAACAAAACCTTTTGGGTATGAGAATAAGATAGCGAGGTCATAGTTCCATACCGTGTAGCGGCCGTCACTTTTCCTGCATGCAATGCATGACAGAAAAGTAGCTGGATTCTGTTGGTTACAAGCGGTGAATGCAGACCCCCCGAAGCCAACAGTCTCATCGAGGCAGGCTATGTACAATAAGACACAAAGAACCAATAAAACATTGTAAACAAGTGTATATGATCTACCATCACACTCCCTTTTGCCACTGCCCGCTGCCCCGACCCCGGCCCCAACAACCTCGGCCCCTAGTTTTCTCCTTCCACCCACCCACGCCCCCTCTCTCTCTGAAGTCGCAATTATTGATGATGTCTCCGATAATGCCGTTTCGATTCGCTTTGTCATTTTGAAGAAGGCAGAGACTAGTGTCGAACTCTGTGGATCCGTCGCGCTAAAATGGCATACCCGTCCTCGGTGGGGGGGGGGGGGGGATTGCTGAGGAAGAGCCTCCTTTGAAATTCAGCCAGAGGTAACAGTAACAGTGACTTACCACAGTATCCCCTGTGGTGCAAGCACAGTGAGAGTGAAAATTACGAGAAGAAGCGGTGCGAAGATCTTTATGTTGGGAGCAATGAGATGCATATAGACATGAAGTTGGTGATTCTTAGGCTACTTACTGGTATACATTTTCATTATGCACATGTGAATGTATCTGAGCAAACCAAACAATAACATATCTCATAGTGATTAGTGCTGTACTTTTTGTCAGGCAATAGTTAAGGCTGGAGTCTTGTTTTGTGGGATACAGAGAACAATATTTTCACACTGTGTAAGACTAAGAAGTTGTAATCCAACGTGAGACCGACTACATGATGCATGGCAGCATTGACCCAGGTGAAGTATGCATTCTCGGTCTCAACATAACGCCGGCGAGGATGGAGCCTTACTTCTGTATGACTGAAAGTGCCAGGTGCAGTTCTCCAAGTTTGCAAAGACTCGGTCTGGTCTTAATTAGCTCGAACTCCTTTTCTCTTCAGTGCTAATGGCGCAATACTGCACCTCTTGTGTTTCTTGTCCCATTCTCTGAAGAATCCTGTCCCTATAATAACACTCCAAGCATGTACCTAACCCTAGCCCTAACCCTAGCCTTAAATTCGCTCAGCTCCTACTTGAAGTACAAAGTATCATGGATTCTTTGCTAAAGAAAAAGCATCATCAGGATGTTCAGACCAGTGGGGATGTTGTGAATGCAGGTTCACACTTTTCACAACATTATGCTAAGTTGATTTGGGGCAAAGATTTTATTCATTCCCATGTTAAATATGTAGGAAAATCAGCTGCAGCAGCTGATACAAATTGGACCCCGACGTGGCCTATTCCCCCCCACCCCCCAAAGAAGGGGATCTCCTGTTGGCCATGGGCGACAAGGGGAGGCTTCTAGGTCTGGTGTTGTTGCACGCGAGCTGTCCGCAGAAGAAATGTAATAATTTCAGTGAATAAATAACTATGATTGTGCTGTAAAAGAAAATAGTTGATATTGAAGTGTAAAAACAGTATTGTTTTGGGCAGCATCTTGGAACAGGGTGTACAGCAAAGTACCATATAGAAGTACGTACCACTGGAATGCAGCTGCCCTCGCCATTATAAATAGCGGTGTTTATGTCCAGACCCACCCACGCCCTGTGTCAGCCGATGCTCTTCTCTCCCCACCAAGAACTCCACCAGCATGTCTTTCCGAAATGCATCAAAGTTCAGCAACCTGAGCCTGGCCGCGAAGGCCGCCAGGAAACCAGGTTGCTTTCCGATACCAGCGAGAGCTGGCCTCTTGCCCTGGACGACGTTCTCAGGTTGGCCTCGGAGCCGCTGCTTCCCTTTTTCCGTTGCTTCTTTGACAACCCAAGGCGCGAGTCCTGTACCTTCGGATAGCCGAGGAAGACCAGTGTCTCGGAGCACCCCCGGGTCGTGAGTGATGGACCTGTCCCCGTCGGGCTGTTATCTCACCCGTACGAGCTGCGTGGTTGATGTGTTGGGCAGATACACGGCCGCGTTCGCCCTGTTCGAGGCACTCTGAGAAGTACGTCTCTCCGCCTTGCCTTCGTCTGTCCCACCTCGCGCACTGTAGCTACAAGGCCGGCGTGACAGCATGCTTTGTAATGTCGGCTCCGACCATCCGTCTCTCATCGAGGCCATGGTGCAGGGCAAGAGAGAGTGGCCTGATGCCTGGCCCAGGATGATCACCTGCCCGTCCGAGATGACAGCAATCTCCATGGCTGACGGGTACGCTCGGGTGTCAGGCCAACCGCAGGCAGTCCTCGTCCACGTCGACGTCGGCGCGCAGGCACTCGGCCAGGGAATCCACAACGCGAGCATCGGCCGCGCCCCAGTGTTCCTGTTAGCCGGGCTGTGCCCAGTCACAGAGTCTGGAGAGCTCCCCGGTTCTCGGTCTGAGTACCAGCACTGGCTGCAAGAGCCTCCAGACCAAAAAGCCATCGTGCGCCAGTATTGCAGGTACACAGGCGAGATCCGCAGCGGGCTGAATGTTAAGCAGACCGTGGGGGGTGCGCTTCAGTTCGCCACGAGCGCCCCCAAAGGGCCAGTCTATCTTGCTGCCGCGAGGGAGGTTCTGGCCGAGCAGATCGAACCTACTCGCTGCGCCAAGACCAATGGGGCCCGTTAGGACCCGGCGCCCTTCCAGCTGCTGCAGTTCATGATATCGCTATAGCCCTCGCAAGGGCAGAACGCCCCCTTATCATCACGGGCTATTCAGGCCGCGACCGTCGGACGCCGGCTCTGCTCGTGGCCTTGGCCGACTTGGTTCCCGGCATTCGCGTTCAGGATACAGGCGGTAGTGATATGTGCTTTCCGTCCACCCATATCGCTTCCGAGGGCTTCCGCCTGCCTGGTCTTAGCTTGACCCATGCACCAAGGACGCTGATGTGATCTTGCTTGTAAACTGCGATGTACCCTGGATCCCGTCCCGAAACCCACCTTCCAAGAGTGCAAGAATATATCATATCGATAGCGATCCTCTCAACCAGCAGATGCCTATCTCTTTTTTTCCCGCTGACGGGCGCTGGAAGGCAGAGAGCTTTACCGCGCTCACACAGCTAGTTACCCATATGAAGAATAACGCCTCGCTTGTTGCGATGCTCACAAGACCCCAAGTACGCAGATCGCCCAGAGGCTCGCGCAGAAGCACACAGGTCTCGTCTGGCCAAGATCGCCGCCCAGGCTCGCCTTGGTGATCAAGAGAGCCTGGATGCAAACAACATCGGCAGCCTGCTAAAATCGTCGCTTCCGGACCCGACAAATTATGTCCTCGAGGCTGTCACGGCAGCTCAAGAGCTTCACAACCAGCTGCAGCCAAGCCGGCCAGGAAGCTGGATCAACTGTGGCGGAACAGCGATCGGATGGAGCAACGGTGCAGCGTTGGGCGTCAAGATGGCGCTCTCGGAGCTCGAGAAGGAGGAAGGCGGTGAGCCCAGTATGGTCTGCCACGTCGTTGGGGATGGAAGCTTCATGTGCGCTTCGCCATCGAGCGCGCTATGGGTTGCGAGCAAGTACAAGATACCAGTCCTGACGATCGTTCTAAACAACGGTGGTAAGTCTATTCGCTCCTCGATGTGTCTTTACTCTAGAGATACATCCCTCTCAGCTCTGCTGCCTTGTACATGCCTGAAATCTCACTCACGCGCGTTGCCTGCCAGGCTGGAAAGCGCCTTGACACTCCACAAGGCTCGTCTACCCCGAAGGTCTTAATACCTCGGCTTCTGACGACGAGATGAATACTTCCTTTCGTCCGACGCCGAACTACGCAGCTCTCGCAGAGGCGGCGGCAGGATCCGATGCCGGCTGGGGCAGCCCGACTCGAAACCCGGACAGCTGGATGGAGGGGGCATGAGTTAGAACAGTGGGAGACTTGGAGCAGGCGCTTGTACATGCAAGATCGAGGGTGGGAGAGGATGGGAAGGCTATGTTGATCGAGGTGCAAATGTGAAGTACAGTCGCCAAAATTGTCAAAATATAACAAGAGGCGTAAAAATCGTAGGAACATCAATATAAAAATAATAAAAATAAATAACGAGGGTAGAACAGGAGCGATGCAAACGAAGAAAAGGAGGAAGAGAAAACAGCAAAACGACACCAGCAGGATTCGAACCTGCGCCCCCGAAGGGACTGGCTTATCTGTTAACTACAGTTGCAATTAGCAGGCCAGCGCCGTAACCACTTGGCTATAGTGCCTGAGATAAGAAATATTTAGATCTCAGCAGTTATATTGTTCATACTTTGAGGCCCCCTGTAGATGGGCGATGTGATTAAGACTCGAGCACTTCACCGTCTTCAGAGGTCCTGATTTTATCTCTCGAGACTGTCTAAGGCTGCATACAATACTTGAGGACTCATTTTGGAAGTTCCAGTTTTGCACTCATGTTTTGAAATCTGCCATACTCGGCTACTTATACAATCAAAATCGCTTCAAGAGACAATGAGGCGACCAGATATCAGACAAAAATAATTCAATAGAACAGGGTATCAAATAACCGCCCAGTTTCCCGAATCGACTCTTTTTTTCTCACTCTTTAGGCCGTTTTCAAACCTTTCCTGACAAACAAAAATCCATGAGATGGTTATTCCCTTGGCCGCGAGTAGTTCTTGGATTGTCTTCCAAATAATTTCCCTCCTCTGGCGACGTCAAGAACATCTATCTTCGTAGAAAATCGCACTTCGGGTCTCTGGATGGGTAATATCGGTCCAGAGTCGTCACTGTGCTCAGGACCCATCCGGTGGTAATCATCTGGCACTTGTAACGAGTCCTGCGTGTCCGTCCTGGATACCGTCTCGTCGTCTACACTCTTCTTCTCCACGATGGCGGACAATCCTGCGACCACTTGGACCGGACTGCTGGCGGTCTCACGCGGCGGTCTGGAGGACTGCGCGTGGGCCGTCGATGTCGTATATATCGATGTCGGCGGAACCATTGGCACCGATGGCAGGGGCTTCATGCTGGAGTTGCGGTAATTGATGCTGTTGGACCGCTTGGGCATCTCACTCAGCGAGATCTCGCTGGGGTCCGAGAAATCCTCCACTTCGTACAGATGTGATGTACGTGTGCGGTTGGCTGACGTGATGACAAGAGACCTCTCGACGATGATGCCACCCTCGCAAGCTGAGAGGGCGGCTGCATCTTGCGAGGCGCGACGGCGCCCGAAACAAGAGCAGCACCCCCTCGCTGAGGTTCGGGACCGTGATTCACGCCACCGTCTTGGCAGTATCAAGTCTACCACCTTCTGTCGCGAGGCCGCTGTGGTGCCGAAAACAATGTACAAGAAGATGCCAGGTGTGGTGCCTGGCATAAACAAGAACAAAGTCTGGTTTGCCCGCCCCGTGCTCAAATCTGGGGCTGTAGCCTTCGAGTCCTGGATGTTGCTCTTCAGTGTCGTGATTTGGAACAGGGCGTTTGTGACCTCGAAGACACTGTTATTGGACCTCTGTTAGCTTTGATCCCACAAGTCTAAAGGAGAATCTCTTTCATTATGACAGACTTACCCAAGGAGGACGAAAGCAATGGTGAAGCGGACCAGGAGCCAGCGGTCGTAAAGGCCCCTATTCCCTCCCGAGCTGGCGACTTTGGAGCTTGTCTGTGAGCTGGATCCTGCTTGCGAACCATTGCCGGAGCTGAATTTCTGAGGGCTCCATTGTGTGAACTTTTGTCTAGATCGGACATATCGCAAGGTAACAGCTATCATAAGACAACTCGAGATGGCCAAGCTGATCATTACTGAAATGATATTTGGAATATCAGCCAAACCATGGCTCATACTGGACTCGGGGTAAACATTGTATATAGCTTGAACTCACGGGGTAGATCAGCTATGAGGATGAATGCCACGAAGTTCTGTTTCAGAGAAGGAATACGTAGACAGAGGATCGTGACCAAGGGCAGCAACCACGAAACGTATTTCCCTGCAAAGTGAACCTTCCGGAAAATATGCCGAAACTTGCGGTTCTCGCTGACCTGATATGTCAATTGACAAAGCTCGACTGCCCTGGATGGCGGTTGTTAGACAGAAGTCATTAAGCTTTTCATTTAGTTTTCTTTGCGTAACAGAAGAGCAACTCACCAAAACATAACAAGCATCGCTTGCACATTGTAGGAATAATATTCTGTCATCCTGTGTTAGCGGCAAGCGCCTCCTTTGCATCGTATGGGTGATGGTATCCAGGACGTACGTAAATAGTACAGGACCAGATCAACGCCGTAAGACCCGCCAGCTATGGCCAGCTCTGGGTCATCCCCAGGCAGCGTTTGTTTGATACGAAACTGCTCGGTTACGGTGTCGGTGTACCAAGTAATATCTCGGCTCTGTTGAATAATGGAAAAGGTGTTGCTGAATAGAGAGGATATGGCAAGGAGGGCAAGGTCTGTGGTTGGGACATGAGCTCAGTATCGTGTTCGGCATGCACATATGATCGCATATGGGCGTGTGATAACTTTAACTAAATCAATATGAATATAAAAAGAAGAAGAAAAGTAAATCGACCTGCTTACATGACCATCCTTCGTGGTGCGACCATGTCAACCACAGTAACAGGATGCTACATATCCAGCTCGACGACGCCCAGATCAGTGAAATAGCCGCTGCGAATTCGGCGCCAGCAGGTAGCTGGTTGATGCCAGGCATCGCGGCTGCACTGAGCCTGACCTCTGGCTCGTGGCTCGACGACGTTCGTCCAAGAAGGGGGAAAGTAGACAAACGGACAGAGACAAGCTTGGGCGATTGCTCGCATGAGCAACGTCGAACCCATCCCCTTCCAGGGGCTGGGCAGCATTTAAGGGTTCTCAAGTGCTACTACCATGGCATCAAGCTTTTTTCTCCTTCTTCCTTCTTCCTCGTGGTCGGCCCCTGGCATGCAAGTGAGGTACCGGACGAAGTCCAACTTCGGTTGTCCAGGATACCCCATCGCCTCCCCCTCTGCCATACTGCAGTGTGGCGGTAGGAAATTTGTGGGCTGAAACGAGAGGAGGAGAGGTTTCCATGCACAACATTTACTGAGGCACTTTTGTGTGTATCAAAGCTGCAACAGGCCTGCATGCTCTCTTTTGCGACCCTCCCAGTAGGGACCAACGTCCCAAGGGGGAGTGGGCCAAAGGCGGGGACTATGCAGATACGGAACACCATTATGTGCTAAGAGCTAATTCATTCCTTAATCTGTTGTGGATTCCACATGAATCTTTACTAGACTTAGGTTCGACGCCGCCCCAGGAAGGTGGCAATGGTGAGCGAAGATAATTCTTCCAGCTCTTCTCGTGTCGGTAGATGGCCTTGAACAGGGCACGCGGCCTTCCTCTCCGCAATAGACAACTCCACTTGCCGGCTCTCCCACGGCGGAAATCGCTCGCTTTTTTCGTCTGTTTATGGTGGCATGGTGGCAGGCCCACATCGACTAAAATCGAAGAATGAACTAGACTGATATCGCCAGAAGGCCCCGTCAGTGTTCTCCACAATGTGACACTGCCAGGACTGAGACCGAGCCGATATCCAGTATTGGTGGAATGAGATCGGTTGATCGGCTGATGCCAGTCCTGCTATTTTGCCATACTAATACAATAAATAATTGAGGAGAGAAAGCTGGCGAGTTGTGCCGGATCCGAGGAGCCATCTCCGACGGCATTTAGCAGCATGCAGTTAGTCCCATCCGGTTTCTAGTATTACATCGCTATTGTCGGATTCTTGTCCCCTGACGCTAGTGGCACCAATTTGGGGAAATCTTGAGAATGTGTGGCCCTGCGGCTCCAGGCATTGGGTGCTTGAAGTTTCTGAAACAATGTCAGCACAGGCTGTAGACACCACCACATGACAAGGCACAGCATGAGGAAAAAGAAGGTGTTGACATGAATGACAAGGATCCATACACACGCACACCACAAACTATGGTAGTGTATGCACGACCGTCGACTGCCACACATCTAGGTCTCAACAATGATTTTGCTGTAGTGCCAGCCTGTCTAACCTTTGAAAGCTCGCAAGGAGGGTATGTGAATATCGCCGCAGTTGGGGGATCGGGAATGGGAGAGGCTAGCATCCGCGGAAAGCGACCCGAGGCCGCAGCATAACGACTTGACATCATGTGCAGCACGGGCCAAGAACCTCTTTGAGAATACCTTCAACTCTTGAATCTTCACTTCGACTGGTCAGACTAGTCCAGATCCAAGATGTTGGCCGAGCAGGGAGGTCCAAGAGGCCCATAGAGTGCCCAAGCTTGCCACCTGGAAGAGGGGAGGAAGGGCTGAAGATCCAATCCGCTGAATGACGAGGTAGGGGTCCCCTCTATCCCTGCTCTTCTCGTGGACATAGACATGTAGCGATACCCGACATCCGACTTGGTCCAGACGATGACTGGAAGTGGCTCCGTGAGAAAGGACCCCTAGAGGAGAAAGAGTGGCGGATGGGTCGAACAATGATTGGGCAGAGTGTAATATCTGCAAGGCACAAAAGGTCCACCCCTGAGGGATCGTTCAGCATCTCGAAATCCGGAAGACATGTGGAGAGAGGCATTGACAAACAAGGTGGATGGATAATGGGGCAGTGATGAAGCCCAAGCTTTTTGTCCCGAGACCGGGAACTTATCCGGAGTGGCTGGAAGGGGCCCTGGGTTTGTGGTGGAGCCTAGAATTGGCTTGTCCACGACGTATTTAAGACGAATTAGTATAACTACATAGTACTATAGTAGTTTGTACCAAAGTAATTCTCAGCTGTCGGTAGGCACGTGGTAAGGTTTGCAGTGCCAATGAACCAGAGTTGACCAACAGCAGCCATTCTCTGGAGATGAGGTGATTTGTGCCATGCTTTTCATGCTCTCAGACCCCGTAATTATAATCCTCTTCCCTGTTGTGCACATAATTCGTTGCCGCACCATTACAGCCACCGTCATGCACATATATAGCCACCCCATTTTGTGTGCTGAAAGTGGATGGATGACAAGTAAATGTATATTCCTTCAGTTGGTCTCTAACAATTAGTAGAACTAGAAAACTGAAGGTGTGCATTCTGGTCCTTGCTTACAACAGGCCCAGCGTCTTAGATGGATATCCTGGGGCCCTTGTGCCGACATGCAGTGCTTTGAAGAGGGAAGAGCGGGAAAGGTTCACCCCCGATACGACTATGCAATCGCGCATCCAGAGTGGTTGATCAGGGCTTCTACTTGCTTCGGTCTGATTGGTCGTGTGCGTTTCGAGTACTCAACAACTGCAGTTGGAAATGAAATGACCGGCTTTACTCGGGACAAGCCAGTTCGGCGGAAGGGGAAGGTCAAGAACAATGCATGTGGGACCGATAAAAGGTCCCAAACAACTACATGCGTCACTCTACTGCATGCCCACTGCAGGTCGCTGTGCTTTTCTTCCTTTTCCCTCTCTCTTTTTGGGGTGTGGGGGTTGCAAGCGACTCCTGCAGGCAACAGTAGTACATACATATTACCCCCTGCAAGTGTCCACTGAACCATGCGAAGATATTATCGACCTCGTCTGATGTCTGCCCGAATGATCATTCCAGGCTTTGGACCTCGGAGACATGTGGCATGCAACAGGTAGTATCCTTTTTCGCCCACTGCCCGCAGACCTGCACCTTCTTTCTGCAGATGCAGTGCAACCGAGCTTGCTTGACCGTGCAATTGCGCCAAACTAATCCTGCACTCGACAATCACCAGAGACTTGATCTGCATGCACAGTAGTAATAGTGCCTGCACGACCAATCAGTCCTGTGATCTACAGAAACAAGGAACAATATCTAGCTAGACTCTGGTCATTATGGCAATACTTGGGATAGATGGCTGCAAGTAAAAGCTACAGTAATGCCCTATAGTGGAGGTCCGAGCGCTACGTCTCTGGAAGGATAATACCGCCACTTTGACAATCGAAGCGCAGGGGACAGATCTCTGTCTAAGAACGTCCAGCCTGCCTCACACTTGAGTTCGGTGCACATTAGCGGTCGAGCTTATCATGCAAAGTCCAAAACCCCTCAACTAAGGCTCGAAAAGGAAGTCTTGGCTGTTGTGACGCAGTTCGCGTAGTAAATTCGGTAGTTTCGTACGTGCCTGCGCTGAGACTGTGGGTATATCCGTGGACGGGTAGATAATTAATTTAGCGAGAACATCCCAGGCACAACCGGGGAGATTGCGGCCCCTGTCTCCAATGAGACCATCCTTTTTCGAGCTCCAAAATTGTTATACTTCAAGATTCGCAAGCAATCAATGCTGTCGTTGCTCACGGTTTGTGGGAAGACTGCAGAGAATGGAAGAACCCTGCCAATATCGATATACGATGAGTCAAAACTGCAGCAATCCCAGCTGATTATGTTATTGTCCTCCAGCATGATGTATTTATCGTCCTAATCACGAGGTCTCGGTCGGGGCACTCAAGATGCTCTTCAACATGTCTTGACCAACAGACGGTGAAGTCGAGGTGATGATTCCAAGTGTACAGGTTTTTCAACGCACAAAATCAATGTATGCGGGAGCTCTTGCTGGGGCTTTGGTGGGCTACAGCTATTATGACGGATCATTCTATCCAGTTCTCGGTCGGTGGATGAGGTATTATCATGCGTGACTCAAATCCACTCTGTTTTTCATCCCAAACAAGTTCGCGAGATGTCTCTGTGGCAATCGTGGCATCCACTCCAGGGAAATTCCGTTCTGCAAGGGAGAAATCGAACCCTCCGGCAGCGATTCCACTAGGCAGGGTCAGTTCATCAATTCTTGTGCATGACAATTTTTTTAAACAGAGCATAGAGTCCAACACGAGAGTGTGTGTGCATGCTGAGGGAATTTTGGGGCAGCATTTGAGTAGAACCTGCCTACTTAAGTACTCAGGCAGTCATATATTAGATATAATTAGATTTTGTGTGGAGGACAGTGTGGGCCGGTGAAGACAGTGTCTCCATAAACATGCCAGTTACAGCAATTACCATCAAACTCAAGAATTCACCGAAGTCAGACACTGTGTCAACCAAATAAGCTGCAATGATGCGTGACCTCCTCAAGTATGTGTTGGGGCAGCTCTTGTCATCAAAGATCTACACTGTCCGACCAGCTAAGCCCTGAGACATTTGACAACAAAGTGACAGCATTTTGTATTCCAGACCTCCTAATGCTCACAAATGCCAAGTCTATCTCTTGCATTGATTATAACAAGGACAATGTTTATTAATACTCCAGGCATGCTAAGAAAGAAGTCTTACTAGAAATAAAATGGAATATGCACAAGCTCTGACAGCAGAAGCATCTAATATAGTCCTCTCAACTCCTATACTAAGGTCTATATCAGAGAATTCTGTATGTAGGAAACCAGGAAGGTAGGTACTGTCAACCTCAGTCGAGACTTGGTCTTTATGTTTAAAACTAGATAAAGCCACTGCTCTCTTGAAGTTTGCCTGTACTGAGACTGTGCTAACCTTGAATTGTATAAGAAGGTTATATATGAAATCCTTTGTTGCAAGCTAAGTGAGCAAGTCAGTGCTTCCAGTAGTCCTGTTGACTAGACCAATATGCAGTTTCAAAATAACAGTTCTTTTTATAGAAAGTCACAAAGAAAAAAAGAGGGAACAATAGCAGAAGTCTAGCATAATGCTTATTATCTCTGGCACTCCTGAACAATATCATAGCTATTACATCCGAATGTAATAAGCACTACAGTAATCCGAAGTTTCCTAAGTACCGAAGGGGGTTTATGCTAACAAGAGCAGTACCAAGTACAGGCTTTGAATACAGAAACAAACTAAAGTCTGAATATATATATCTTACTGCCTTTAGAGCTATTTAAGTATATATCAAATAAATATTTAGATTAATAACTGAAAAACTATATATAATAGTCTATTTATTAGTAATAAAAATATTCTTATATATCTAGTTTTTTATTATATTATTAATATTAGTTTTAATAGATTATTAGCAAGTCTAGTAATCTATAATATAAAGCTTGCCTGGATTAATAGCAATTCTACTAATTCTCTTTTTTTTATAATTCTAATTTTTATTTATATAATTCTAGCTAGTTATCTAATATTAGATTATAATATCTAGTTTTTTATAAATAAAGCTTATTCTATAATTTATATATTAGATAGATTATAATATTATTTCTTTTCTATTTATTATTATTTTTAATAAATTTCTATAAATATTTTAGCAAGCTATCTGTATATTTAGTGATACTTTTCTAATTGAAATATTATATAGAATTACAAAATCTAAATTTTCTAATTTTTATTCTAATAAAAAAAATAGAAAAACTTTCTTCTTTAATCTATTATTTCTAACAGATTTAATATATATTCTTATTCTTACTATAATAAATATAGCTTAGCTTTATATATTATTTTTTTAATAATTCTTTTTGCTATTCTAAATATATAGCTTAAAATTATATATAGTATAATATTCTAGAACTGATTAATACTACTAAGCTTTTTTTATTTTTATATAATATTAAAAGTTAAAAAATAAAATAGAAAAGCTAAAGCTGAAATTAATTTAATTATATTAGCAGAAAAGAATATAATATAAAAAAATATTTAAAACTATTTATTAAAGTTTTAAAATTTTTAAAAAGCTTAAAAAAAAAGCTAAAAAAGCTAAAACTAAGCAAATTTATACTATTATTGAAATATAAGCTGTAATAGCTAAGTGTAACGATCACACACCTAAGTGCCTGACTCGGGTGTACCTGTGACTTGTCGTTTGTTTATGTTAGCAATACGATGCCGTAGAGTTCCTTACCTGAACAATACTCCTTCACTCGTAGGTTCGTCGTGTGTGTAGTTCGTTCGCCTTTGGGGCTATCACGATGAGATGTTACTTTGATGCTAGATCGCAAAGTGATACTTAGATTGACAACTGAAGAGCTACGTACAAGATCTATCTATCGGTAATGAACGTGTGTTTATATAGCCAGCTCTTCAGTTCCTGCTCACTGGTGATCATTCTGGATCGCTACTGATCACTGAGCGCCGGTGATCACGAGTGATCGTCCCGTTGTCTGATTGGTTAGGCTTCCGTAACCCTAACCCTTGATTATGTAATCCCGATAGGTTATCTGACGTTGAGTCGTGACACCTGTTACTTCTGTTGGCGGGGCCTGTTCCGTGACTTGCATGTTGGATGGGTTATAACACTAAGAAGTCTGCTATTGCTAGTATAGATTTTTCTTTTAGAGATTTTAATTAGAATTCTATAGATGTAGAGGATTTTGTAGTTAATTAGTCTAATTTCCTTAATAAGATTGCAATACCTAGTTTTTGCTCTAGAGCAGAGAAATTTGTTTAGGTAATAGTACAGTTTTTCTGGTATTTAGAATAGTTATTCTAGGCTAGAAAGGTTTCTAAAAGTCTTTCTATATCTTTAATTTGAATCTAGATCTAATAAATACAAATAATAATTCTAACTTTATTAGCTGCTAAAGATATTTAGCTAACTATTTTCTAAATAAGCTATTATAATTATAGAGATTTAATCTAAATTTCTATATATTTTTGCTAGCTAGATAGTATTTCTATTTAATTAGAAATTCAATCTCTGCTCTGTATTTTCTTTCTTTAAATATTTATTCTATTTTATATTCTAATTTATTTTCTTCAATTTTGATATTATTATCTATAAATATTATTTCTAATACTAATTTAAATAGCAATATATAAAAGACTAAATATATTTTTATTTTATAAAATAATATAAATTTGTAATTAATTAGTAAAATCTATTATAAAATTTTAAAAAGTTTTAGTTTTTTATAATTAAATTTATAATTAGATCTAATTATTTTAATATTCTTATAAAAAAATAAGCTTTATTTAATTTTTATAAAATTAGTTCTTTAATTTTTTTTAAATTTATAAATTATATTATTTATTTTCTAATAAATTATAAATCTATTTATAGATTTTTTATATTTTTCTAATTTTTTTATTTATAGCTTATATATTTATTTTTAATAAAATTTTATAATAAGCTATTAGATTATATTTATAGAATATATAAAATAACAATTTCTTTATTATATTAATATTTATATTATTATAAATAGATAATATAAATAATAATAAATTAATTTAATTAATTTATTTATAATTAATATAATATTATAAATATTATTTTAAAATATAATTTATTTATTCTATCTATTTATTTATTTAGTAATAAAAAGCTATTAATAATTAATAATTTATTTTTATTGGAAATTATTTTTTCTAATATATTATAATTAGTAGTAATTATTCTAAGAAATATATATATAAAATTTTCGATAAAACTACTTTCTTTATAAAATAGAATATATATATTTACTTAATCTAAAAATTATAATAATCTATAGAATTTATATTATTTTATATTATTTTTTTATAATTATTATATTTTTATAGAATATTTTTAATCTTTTTTCTAAAGCTTAATAGATTTTAATAATATTTAATTTTTTGTGTATATTAATAAAATTTCTATTTTTATTTATAATAAAAATATTTTATATATTCTAGAAATCTATATTTTAGTAATTTAATTATCTGCTAAAAATATCTATTCTGCTATTTTCTAATTTTTTATAATATATATTTTTAAAATTAAATTATAAAAAAAATCTATTTATTTAAAATTTTAATTATTATAAATATAATTAGATTTTTATAGTCTGAATAAACTATACTTAAATATTTAGTATTGTTTAAATAATATTATTATTTTTAAATTTTTTTAATAATTACTATAAATTCTTAATCTAGAATTCTATAATTAAATTCTAAGCTATTAAGCTTTTTTGAAAAATTACTTATAATTTTAAAATACTTTTAATTATCTATTAAATGTATATTCTAATATATTAGTTTTAATTTTAAATAGTTTATAAAAATCTGCTTTATATAATATTAATTCTAAAATATTAAATTTTGTATAAAATTAGTAAAAATTAATTTTTTTAATAAAATCTATAAAAAAGTATATAATTTAGCTATAATTTTAAATAAACTGTCTATAAAAATTAATATATTTAAAGAAAAATTTAATATTTTTAATATTTTTTAGAAATTAGCTATTTTCTAATAGCTTTTATTTTATTTTTCTATAGCTTAATATATTCTAGTCTAATTGTATATCTAAAATAATTAATTTTCTAAATATAAAAATAACTTTTTACTAGTTTTATACAAAGTTTAATATTTTAGAATACTTATAGTATTATTTATATATACTGTTTATATTGTTTGAAATTTCTAAAATAAATAAAAATATTATTAAAATAGATAATAATAAATTAATCTAAATATTTATATAAAATATAATTAATTATTTTTAAAAAAAATACTAATATATTAGTTAATTTAAAAAATATAATTATATATTTATAGTATTTACAATATATTCTGAAAACTAATTTTTTTTTAAATTCTAATAAAATTATAAGCTTTTTTAAAATTAAAAGCTATAAACTATTAAACTTTTTATAGTTTATTTTATAGTTTTTTAATAAGTAATAGCAGAAAGCAGTTTTTAATTATAATATTATTAAGCTATTAGTAATTAATATATAATCTGAATTTATTATTCTTTTTTAGTATAAATAGAATAGAATGTTTTGCTAGTAATTATAAGAATCTAATATAGCTTTTTTTAAAGATTTTATTAATATATTTTCTAAATATTTTAAATTATACTTTATTAAATCTATAAATAAATAAAAACTTTAATTATTAAATATTCTTTCTTTTTTATATTATATAAAAAACTTCTATAATTGTATTGTAATCTGCTTTACTGCTATATTATTTGCTAATATTTAGAAGCTTTAAATATTTTTTCTAAATTAAAGCAAATCTTTAAAATTATATTTACAATTTCTAATATATTATATTTTAGTACTTTTCTATATAACTTTTCTAGAATAAAGCAGTTTCTCAAAATACTATTTCTATATATTACTGTAATATAGACTATATATTTTGTACTAGTATATGCTTTTTTATTATACTAATCTGCTAATGCTTTAGTACTAATAAACTATTAGCTCTACTAATTTAGAAATATATAATAAATTATTTAAATATTCTTTTTTTAGACTATATTTAGTAACTAATTTCTATTTTTTGCTATTAATTGTAATTTTTTCTATAAATATAGCTAATAATCTAATTAATTTAAAAATTATACTTTCTAAGTGTAACGATCACACACCTAAGTGCCTGACTTGGGTGTAGTTGTGACTTGTCGTTTGTTTATGTTAGCAATACGATGCCGTAGAGTTCCTTACCTGAACAATATTCTTCA
>JACWTT010000087.1:0-70018 GCA_014851275.1 Cryphonectria japonica | reverse complement strand
CCCACCCCCCCCCACCCCACCCCCCACCCCCCCCCCCCCCCCCCCCCCCCCCCCCCCCCCCCCCCCCCCCCCCCCCCCCCCCCCCCCCCCCACAGGCCCAGCCCCTGAGGCTGGAGAGGTGCCAGCTGGCGCACAGCTGCTGCAACATGTCGCCGGCTGGCGGTTGTTGAATTATGTATTGAGGCTTTCAATGTTTTCAAAACGCCTAACTGTAGCTCGCGGATATCGCAGCCCTAGCAAGCTTAGTTCCCGCCATACTATACTAAATAGGTTGCCTGGTGGGGGGCTTTTGCGAAACGCTGGCCGATGGGTATTGCGTCCTTATCTGGAGTGCACTGCAATTTACAATGTGGCTTGTTTCTACTCTTTCGGCCGAGCCGTAGTAGTGGATGTGTTGTCGTCTTGTCTCGACTGGCGTGTGAAAGAGACAGGAACGCAGGAGGATGGGCAGAGAAAGAGAAGGGGGAGGGGGCAGCGAAGCTTTCACCAGGTCATCCTGATTTGGCCAATGAAGATTTCCTGTCTACTCTGCTGCCGGTGGTCTACAAGGTGGTATACTGGTTTCTCACTATGGCTGCATCAGGGTGAGGAACCTTTGAAGGTTGGGGTGGAAACTGGGCGAAGAGTGTCTGACCTGTTTGACATGTGGATGCCACAGGCAATCATCTTCAACAGTGCAGTCAATCAGAGAAAGAGTCGTAGCTCGCTGCTAAGAAGGAAGAGAAAAAAATTATAGGGTCATACATATTACGAGTCGCACGAGGGTGGGTTTTGCAGCTCGGCACCGCCCGTCTAGTGTTGATCTGTTCAAGCGCTGTCACGATGATCTTCGTCAGTCCAGCCTCCTACCAGACATTATACAAAGTAGACAGGGGCACCAAATTGGGTGATAAGAGCCAAGATGATCAAGATGGTGCTCCATAACCGCCAAGACTCAATAACGAGATCTTCTCGCTAGATCATGAGACCCGTGACCTCGTGTTGGAGCACCGGCTGGGCTGCTCTCGTGGATGGGCGTCTTGAATCATCGCGGTTGGGCTGCTCACCATTGGTCGAGACCGAGCCTGACAACTCTAGCGCCTGCAGGCCCCCGAGGATCGATCAAATTGTTTCCCCTTTCCCACGTTGCTTGCCCTCGGGTCTGTGGGTTCGTGCCAGGGGATTGGGAAGGGAACCCGGCTGAGGTTGAGAGGCCCTGTAGCGACATGAGAGGTGGCTTCCCTGTGCTTGGAAGGCAATGAAGATGGTGAAACAAGGGTGGGGATGCATGCAAATGGGTGCAAGCTCTGCAAGCTTGACATCTAGCTCCCCTGCCGTGGGGGCCCGGCGACTGTGGTTCGAGAGCAAACGTGGCTCTAAAGATTGGTCGTCATCAGTGAACGACCCTCCTTTGAATGGACGGATATCGGGCATGCGTTCGTGGGCCTCTTCCACTACCACCACTGCAACTACACTCGTCATGATCACTGGTGGGATAGGACGAGGAGGACGACGAGGAGGAGGTTTGTCGTCTCCCATTGCTTCCTGTTATTGGAGCCACTGCACACACACACATCTTGAGGCTCCGCCTCCCGAGTCTGCCGAATTACATGCTGCAACCCTCCCTCGGCGGCGGCTTGTCTGAATCGGGACGGTTGCGGCAGCGGGATAAGCCTCGATTATTTCGCTTGGGTATGAGAGGCTGCAATGGTGGGGAACATGAGTGGCCTTGTCCCCCACGGCCAAGGTCCTTCATTGACGGGTCAGAACACCATCCCTCGAGAAACACATGACGGCCGATCCTCTATCGCGCTCTCCTCCTCTTTTCCTCTCGTTTGTGGGATTGAGGGGTTTGGGCAACGCTGCGGGCGGCGTCAGCGCCATCAGCGCCGTATCACTTGGCCAGCCATCCTATCCCCCTGGAGAGAGGGGGGGGGAGTGGGGTGGTCACCCAAACGTCTAACTCCTGCAGGCTTTTATCATGATCAAGGTGATGATGACAGCTGATGACTGGCCTGTCGAGCCAAGGCCCAAGTGAAAGAGGCGGGAAAGCAGAAAGAGGGCAAATCGGAAATCGGAAGAGACGGCTAGAAAACGTCACAGGCTGATCGATGTTTCCATCCCGTCTTGCTTTTTGAATGGTGCAAGGCTGTCAAGGAAACATGGAGGTGGTTTGTTTATGGGATGATTCAAGGCGATGAAACCTCGGAACCCTGTCAATGCAAGTGGTAGCCGCGAAAGGGGGGAGGCAAACAGCTGGGATGCGGACCACGTCGTGTTCTACGGTGTAAGACCCCTGAGTCGGCAGGGCTCATTCCTTTCTAGGCATGGTCTGGATGGTTGAGCCAGGGTCCAGGCGGCGAGCTGGGCGAATCGCTGCAGCGTTTCGTTGCTGGACAGGGGTGGTGCTGAGGGCTCTAGGTGGTAGAAAGGCGCGGAGCCGCCATGCACGACGCTGCCCGACCAGGGTCTTGACGGGAATTGATTTGCCCTCGTTCAACGTCTCCCGACGCTCCAGCCACTTTGACGCAGGACCAGGGCACAATGACTGGACAGCAGGAAATCCTGTGTGGCCAAGCTGAAGCTTTGCCCTTCTCTTTTCCTCGCCAAACCTTCTGTTCGCAGGTGGGGCCCCCGCAGAACAACCGGTATGAACATGCCACGGAACTCATTGATAGGTTCAGAAGGCGTAGGCCGTGACACAGAGAGGTCAGAGAGCTCCTTGGAGGGGAAACCCAAAAACCTGCCCAGCAGCATGGTAACGACCAGACCAGCATCACCTTGACTATCAAAGAGAGGGACAAGGGAAAGGCAAGGGCAGGAAGTGGGGGGGGCCTAATGCTCAGGGTGCTCCCTCCCTTTGATGACGGAAATAACCCTGGCTATCTATCAAATGTTTTCGTGCCTACCTCGTACTATGGCACTATCCCACTTCCTCCTTCTCGTCTTCCCCCTGCCTGTCGTTTCTCGCAGTCCACCCTCGGCGAGGCTTGGGTTGTCCCATTTCTCGTTCATATCTCGGCAGAAACCGAGCCAGAATCTGCCCACCCAGGAGATCCACTCCCCTCCTTGTCGTTCGCCTCCCCTGCCTCGCCATGCTGTGCCTCCTACCACCTTTTCTTAATTAAGCCTCGACGATCGTCGTTCCCTTTCCCCTCGGTTCCCTCCTTCTTCTTGCTCGGTACATTTTTGGTGGCAGACCGGTTTCGACAGTACATAGTACATTCAAAGGCAGATAGATCCATTTGGTGATCTCTACCTTCTTCCATTCTCAACTTTTCTCCTCCACTTTGGCCTGAGCTTTTCCACGCGTGAACAGGGAACCGCAAACATCATTTCCCAAGGCCACTTTTTTTCATCTTCCTTTCTCCTTCTTTTCTTCCCACATTTCGAAGACAGATCCTCTCAAAGGACAATCCCTCCAGCTGGTAGGAGGAGCCAAGGGCCGGAAGACAATCAAGGCGATCAGTCAGAACAGCTCAGCTCACCACATTCAACAACATCTTTCTGTCTCCGCAGCTCCGACCTGGCAAGCTTCACGCGGCTTCATTCAACCTGTGTATCACGTCGTTTACGACAGTTACATTCATTGTCTCGTACCATCTTGCGACACCTTTGTCTCTGAGACATACAGCAGCAGCAGCAGCAGCAGCAGCAATAGCAGCAGCACCAAATCATTTCCTGTTATCCAAACGACTTGTTGATCGAGCCACCACGGTCCCTACCATCACTACCGATTTTCCCTACTTACCCAAACGATATTGAGCAGCCTCATCCGCTGGGTCGGATCAGCCGCCATTCTCATTCTTCACACTGACAAAAGACCTTGTCACAAATAAACGCACAAAGACAGCTAGCAACGACATTGTTGTCCTCTTTCATTCGCAAACAGAATGCAATTGCTGGCAAGAGCACAATCTACTAGACGACAATAACCACTCTCGATTCTGGGGTTCAAGGGACAGGTAGGATCTGGAATATAGGTCCTGAGCGTCTCGTCTTGGCCTGGCTTCGACCTGTCGAAGCTCGATCTGCTCAGTTTCAAGGCCGCCAGACCCGATCGATTATCAGATCCCTCTTCATCAGCTTTTTGCTTCTTCCCGAATCTTTCTTCCTCAAGGACACTTCATGGATTTTCACCGGCGCCGGCTCGCCTTCGCGGTGGAGTCCACCCCTACCCTACTTCGCCGAGCTACAGATGCTGTCGCTTCGGCAACCTCCTCTGTTTCTGCGGCAGAGGAGACCATCTCTCCATACGACCATGGCCTGAACGGCGTTGCCCAGACCAACAACATGATCTTCAAGCAGGGTCTGTGGTGGACGCTTGGCGGGTTTGGCTTCGTCATCCTGTTGGCCAGGATATACCAGATCGCGTGGGCCCACGTCCGACACGTCTCGGCCATGTCCGTCGACGGAGAGAAGCAGACCTACTGGAAGTACGCACAGGCACACTGGATGCCTTCCTTCAAACAGGACTTCTGGTATGCTCCGCTCTGGAATAAGCGGCACAACCGCGAGATCAGACTCTCCTCCGCCATGAACATGGGCACCTTGCCCTCGAGGATGCACTTCATCCAGCTCGCCCTCTACAGCATCAGCAACCTCGTCTACCTCTGCTACGTGGACTGGTGGAATCCCAACAAGTACTCGCTATGCGCAGAGATCCGGGGTCGCTCTGGGACGCTGGGCGCCGTCAACATGCTCCCGCTATTCCTATTTGCGGGCCGCAACAATCCGCTGATCTCGTGGCTCAAGATCAGCTTCGATACCTACAACCTCTTCCACAGGTGGCTTGGCAGGCTGGCGGTGGTCGAGATCCTCATCCACCTCCTGGCCTGGTCGATCGTGCAGCTGACGGCCACGGGATGGGCTGGGCTGATGGACCGGGTCTTCCATGACCCCTTCATCGCATCGGGAACCGCCGGCACCTGGGCCATGTTTTTCATCCTCATTCTGTCCCTCTCACCCATCCGCCATGCTTTCTACGAGACCTTCCTCACCACCCACATTATCCTAGCCTTCATCGCCCTCGTCGCCTCCCTCATCCACTGCTTCACCACCACCGAGATCTCCACTGGGCTCCCCCAGCAGACCTGGTTCATGGCCATGTTCATTATCTGGATGTTCGACCGCACCGCCCGCATGGTCCGTCTGACGTATTGCAACTGGTCGCACCGTGGCTTCACCGAGGCCATCGTGGAGTCGATGCCCGGCGAGTGCTCTCGCGTGACCATGCATCTCCCCCGTCACGTCGACATCAAGGCCGGCTCCCACGCCTACATCCGATTTGCCGGCATCAAGCCCTGGGAAAATCACCCGTTCTCGATTGCCTGGGTCGACCACCACTCCGAGGAGCTGCCGACGGACGAGAAGGAGCTTATGATCCTTAAGAAGAAGACAACAACCTCCATCTCTTTCGTTATCGGCGCCCAGACAGGCTTCACCCGGGACCTCTACAACAGGGCCAGCGAGGCACCCAACGGCGCCATCAGGACCCGTGCCGCGATGGAGGGGCCTTATGGCGGCCATCACGAGCTCGACAGCTACGGCCACGCTGTCCTTGTCGCGGGCGCCACCGGCATCACCCATCAGCTCAGCTACCTGAGGCCACTGATCGAGGGCTACAATGAGGGCAGTGTCGCTACCCGCCGCATCACCCTCATCTGGATCGTCCGCGACTACGAGGCGCTCGAGTGGATCCGGCCGTGGATGGACGAGGTGCTGCGGATGCCGAACCGTAAGAAGATCTTGACCATCAAGCTCTTCATCACCAGGCCCAAGAACAGCAAGGAGATTGTTTCTGCCAGCACGACCGTGCAGATGTTCCCCGGGCGGCCCAACATCCCGCTGCTGATCCGTAAGGAAGTTCACGCGCAGATGGGCGCTATGGCGGTCACCGTGTGCGGGCCCGGCGCTCTGGCCGACGATGTCAGGTCCGGTGTGAGGCAGGTGCAGGACGAGGGCACCGTGGTGGACTTCTTCGAAGAGAGCTTCACCTGGTAGACGGGAGAGAGGCGGGGCTGCCCTCTTATGTTTCCAGAAACAGCGAACTCACGAGATACCACGGCGTCAAATCACGAGACCACGACGAGCTGGCAATGGGCAAATTTCTATTTGGGAGGTGGTGTTTTCTTTTTAATCTTCGACACATCTTTACTGGTGGGCGATCCAGAGCAAAGATTCTATCTTGATCTGGTGATTTAACTTTTATTTTCTGTCTTTTAGACATTTGTTTTTCTGCCACCCTTATGCAAGCGTTCAAACATTCTCTCCGTTCATACTGCACTTTGTTTTACTGGATCCACATACCTTACTACGCAGACGTGGCTGTGGCACGATGTGAGGGAGAAGAAAGAAGTAGAAGAAGCTAGTGGAGAGGATGGCAATATCCAAGAGACGGAGGATTTTTTCCCCTACACATGATATCCCGACATGCATCGTTGTTGCATTTAATTCGGAGTTGGAGAGAGATTGTCTCTTAGAAGAAAGACTTGACTTTTTGGGAGGGAGAGACTTTGATATCCAAAATGTATATAGTTCACACAACCCTTTCCCTTGTATATTTCCCATGGGGTGTACACCAGTCGCCCGTGTATAAAGTAATTAGCAATTGATTCATTCGCAACATGATACTTTGCAATGTCTTGTACCTTTCACTCAAGGGGGTATTATGTGGAGAGTGTATCTGGTCGCCTGACGATGCTGCCTCATTGGGACGGGCGAAGATCCTGGATGATGCCCGGGCTACTCCACCGCCATATTTTCTTCCCTGCTTCCCCAGACGCTCACCTACTGCCGGGGTAGCTTTCGTGCCATTTTCGCATGTTTTGTTTCGAAACAACGTCTCCAGTGATGAGGGGGTCCCCAAAAGGAAGGGGGGGGGGGCGTTAGAGGAGGGATCGGTATATTGTGGGAGGACCTGGGTATTTTCCGGTGGTGGAACGATATTGTAGGTTTGTGGCACGATGCTGACCCAGCTTGTGAGATGTTGCTTGGGAGGAGAAGGGGGGTCCAGCTTGATGGATGGATGGGTGGGTGGGCGGAGAGACTGCGTGGGCATAAAGTGATGAATTGCCTGGGGTTCGTCGGATTAGGATGGGTGGATGATGAATGTTGCTCTGGAGGAAGAGAGACAAGGAGAGGAGTGGGATACATCATGCAAAGGTGGTGGGGAATGAGGGTAGTCCTACAGAGGATTATGTCTTGTGTGGGACGAGGTAGTGACACAATAGGAGACGTGATCAGTCGGATGCTAAGTCGAGCCTACGGTAGATCGAGATGGTATGAGGGCGGGGATAACAAGGCTTCACCCGAGGCTGTAGCTGTTGAGGGAGGATTGAGCGAGAGATGAATCCAGACAGCAAAATGAAAAAAGGAGATCTGATCTGCTGCTGGGGTTGGTCACCGGGTCCAGGAGGACTGGAAAGATAGAACCTCTTTGAATGGATGCTATTTTGTTTTATTCTGCTTTTTTTTCTTCTTTACTTTCTCTCCTCCATTTTCCTTCCTTCTTAGTCTGCACGCCGTGCCCTCGCGATAATGCAATCTTTTAGATTTGCTCCTGGAAATTTTACTCCTCGAGAATTCCGTTGATTTAGGGGGAGGTCGAATGAGGGTAGGAAAGTCAGACCGTAATCACTTTTGATATCCCCATCCTCCTTAAACCTCGCAACTTCTCCGACAAGCCGACGTATTTTGTTGGTGATGTTTTTTGCTAACGGACAGAAACCAATGAAAGAACAAATGTGAGTTAAATCGTGATCCCGGTAAAAATATTTGCAAGGTATGCATCATGGCAAATAACATCTTCCCCTGCAGTTACATCTCGTCAGCCGCGGTCTCCAGGCGGTTGATGATATCGGAGTCAGGGTTGGCATTCGAAGTGGTGCTGCCATTCGCCGACGCCAGCTTGTTTAGGATGGGGCTCTTTGGTTGAGAGACGACGAACTATGGACCAGGTAAAATCAGCATTCATTCAGACGATATGGATTGAACGTAGAAAAGGGGGAAGAGCCAGGAAGGGCGTTTACATTGCTGGCGGCGCTCAGCAGAGCGACCAGGGAGCTCTGGACAACATCCTCATGGATACCCACACCCCAGAACTTCTGGTTGGAGCCTGCAGTGGTACACTCGATGTACGTGGCGGCCTTAACATCACGCCCTTTGCCCACGGCGTGCTCCTTGTAGTCGTTGACATCGACGTCAACCCCAATCTGGCGCAGGGCGTCCGACAAGCTCGACAGGGGGCCATTGCCGCGGCCCTTGAGCTGGTACTCGCGCCCCTCGACCGAGATGACGCCTTCAAACACCCGCTGGAGGTTCTTGGTGTCCTGCGTCTTGCCCGGCTCGGGCGGCGCGGGGCTGCGCGACCGGTCCGGCGAGATTGTGTAGTCCACAATTGTGAAGCGCGGATTATCGCGCAAAAAGTACGTCTTCTCAAACAGCTCTGTAATCTCGACGGGGAGCAGCTCGCGGCTGCGCTCGTCGGCGACCTTCTGCACGACCCGGCTGAAGTCCACCTGCAGGCCACGCGGCAGGTCGAGGTGCAGGTGTTGTTGGATGATCCAGGCGGCGCCGCCCTTGCCACTTTGCGAGTTGACGCGGATGACGGCCTGGTAGTCTCTGCCAATGTCCTTGGGGTCCAGGGGCAGATATGGGATCTGCCAATAGTCGTCGTACTCGGCGCCAGACTGGTCCCGCGCCACGAACCCCTTCTTGATGGCGTCCTGATGAGAGCCGCTGAAGGCGCAGACGACCAGGGAGCCGCCGTATGGCGCACGAGGGTGGACTGGGATCTTGTTGCAGACCTCGACCGTGTGGATGACCCCCTGCAGGTTCGAGAAGTCGACCTTGGGGCTGATGCCCTGGGTGTAGAGGTTCAGCGCCAGCGTGACCAGGTCAACGTTGCCGGTGCGCTCGCCGTTTCCAAACAGACAGCCCTCGACGCGGTCGGCACCTGCCATCTGCGCCAGCTCCGCCGCGGCGACCGCACAGCCTCGGTCGTTGTGCGGGTGCAGAGACACGCAAACCTTCTCGCGCTCGGTGATGTGGGTACAAAAGTACTCAATCTGGTCGGCGTAGACGTTGGGTGTGGACATCTCGACGGTGGCGGGCAGATTGAAGATGATGGGGTTCTTTTCGGTGGGCTCCCACTCAGCCTTGACGGCCTCGCAGATTTGGACGGCAAAGTCCAACCCCGTGTCGGAGAAGGTCTCGGGGCTAAACTCGAAGGCCCATTCGGTGCCCTGCTGGGCGGGGTCGTCCTTGGTCAGTTGACGGACCAGGCGCGCGCACTTCTTTGCCAGCTCAAGGCTCTCCTCTTGTGTGAAGCCGAAGACTATGCGCCGAAAGCACTCGCTGGTGGCGAGGTAGATGTGTACTATGGCCTTCTTGGCGCCCTTTAGGGACTCGACGGTTCTGCGAATGAGGTCTTCGCGGCACGGGGAGAGGACCTGGAGGTAGACGTCGTCGGGGACGGCGCCAGGAGTCTCAATCAGACGGCGGGTGAAGTCGAAGTCGGTCTGGGAGGCAGAAGGGAAGGAGACCTCGATTTCCTTGTAGCCCAGGTCGCAGAGCATCTTGAAGTAGGTCCACTTCTCATCACCGTTCTGGAGAAGGAGGAGAAAGAGGTTAGGGGGATAATTGCTCATCAAATCCAGACCACAGCAGCCTGCATGTGGAAGGAAGCTAGTAGAACAGGACGCACCATTGGATCAACCAGACTCTGGTTGCCGTCTCTGAGGTCTGTAGCCAGCCATCTTGGGGCCTTGTCAATGACTCTGGAAGGCCATTGCCGGTTGGGCAGGCTGATAGGCGGAAAGGGCCTATATTTCTTGGAGGGGTCCTTGAGCCTGCAATGTTGAAGAGGAAGGGAAAACCAGATTAGTCGCTGACTGATTGACTGAATGACTGCGCTCGGTATATGGTGCAATTGATAACCTTTTGAGTGAGGGTGGGCGCATGGACTTACATGGGCATCGTGAAGGTTGTTGCCGAGTGCGGAAGGTGATTCTTTGTTTCTGTGTTGCGAGCTCGGCGAGTTTTGGGCGGGAGGGGGAGGGGCAATTTTTCTCTTGTTTCTGATGTCAGCCTTCTTTCGAGGAGGGGCAGGAGCAGACTAGGATCTACCAGTAAAGAGTCCTCAGCTTCCTCTATTCAAGATGGGCAGGTGAGGTTGGAGCTTGAGCTTTCCAGCAACAAGGAGGTCCGAACAGAGAGGAAACATGAATAAATAGTTTCGGGAAGAGGGAGTCCTAAGAGGCCAATCAAAAGAGTCATCATCCATGAATTGATTGAGTCACCATCTTTTCTTTTCCTTTTCGAATTTTCTTTTTTAATCCAGACTCCATTCCCGTCTTGGTTTCTGGGGTAATGCAGGGGTCCAGTCTTGTGCTAGCCCTTCCTCCAACAGCAGGGAGCTAGCTTCCTACAGTGCCAGGAGTGCCTACTACTGCAACGTTCTATTCTACTCTCAGTACTAAATTACGGTGGTGACACTGCGGCTAAGCTGGCATGTGAATTCTGCCCAACTGCGATACAACAGCACGCCAATAGGTAGTATGCGCATATGCGCAAGCCCAAATCAATTCACCTGGTATGGTCTCTAAAAACAGATGAGGAGTATTAGTTTCCACAAAAAAGAGGTTGGCCGTCCTCGGAGATGACTCTACGGCTTCGTTTAAGGGAGGCGAACCATCATGGTCTTAAAGGGCTTACAATGATCCCACATCAGAATGGGAACAGGCTGGGAGGACTGGTGGGACTCCAAGCCCTTCAGACCCAAGCAAGGCAGTACTTCTTGACTCCGAATCTACGATCTATCACCATGGGCCTGCGAGGATATATTGCCAGAAGAACCGATTGTAGCCGCGGTCGACCCGCTGACCCGCTCATCTCTCATCGAAGAGGGCCGGTTGCTTCAATGCCGGGCCGGAGGGCACAGATAGATAGACACATCACAACTCAATCCGACTCGGCATAAGATCTGCTCGGCAGGGAACCGGACCGATCAGGAGAACATGTGCTGTAAAGAAGTTGACGAGCTTTTATTATGCTCTCGATTAACATGGTATCTGTCTCTGATTGTGTGCCGCAATAGAACCTAACACCAATTGCCCTGTTTCGTTCCGCGGTCAACCAGCCACCGAGCCGCCTAAAAAGTCAAATGCCAGCCATGGTGGGGAGCCCACAAATGTATATCAGTAGAGCCCGCAAGAAGAGAACAACGCCTACCAAAAGTCAGTCCGACAGAGAGAAGGTTGAATTAGTACCCGTATACACCTGGTCCGCCTGCCGCCCACCCTTGGACAGTTGTTGGTCCGTCAATGTAGAACTGCAGTTCGTTCTCATACCCGTCATTGCCCGGCATGGCAGCAGCTCCTGGTTGGCCGTAGTAACCAGTCTGGCTCACCACCACATTCGGATCGTATGCTTGTTCTGCCTGTGCCGCCGCAGCCGCTCCCTGGTGTGTGTCAAAGGCCTCCAGAAGCAGGCCGAGGCCGTCTGTTGTCTGGCGTGCTGCAAGCTGCTGCTGCTGGTGGTGGTGGTGCACACCACCCATGGCTTGTGCCTGTTGTGCCTGCATCTGTGCCTGTTGCAGTTGGTTTTGAGCCCGCATGTTTGGGTCAATGTACATCATAGGCGTCGGCAGGGTGGATGGAGCTGGCAGAATAGTCTGCGCCGATGGTTCGCCATTGCGTTGCTGGTTCTCGTCGGCTTTGCCAGCCTGGCTTGCTACCTGTCCATTCCTAGTGGTAGGGGAAGACAGGGCAGTCTGTAGAGCCTCGGGAACGGGGTCGCGCTGCAGGACTGTCAGCCTCTTTCTGAATCACAATATGAATACCCAGATAGGATACGTACGCCATCTGCCATGCTTCCTTCAATACCTGCGACGAGGCCCTTGTTGTCACGCGCGAACTTCTCCAGTATCTCGAGCCATCGCCCTGCCAGCGGCCAGACCTGACCTGCCTCGCTGAGGATACTCATAGCCCGCTGGAGCATGAGCGGCCCGTCAGCTCTGAGCGAGAGATCTGGGCAAACTTTGTGGAAATATCAGCATCTTGCAGGCTTTCCATCTTGTTCTCTTTTATGTGTTATCGCATGGTAATCACGTACTGTTGGGATATTTGCAGAGATAGGTGGCCATGTGACCGCAACTGAAAACACAGAATAACTGCAAGATTGTCAGCCTCATCCGCAGGGGCGAAGAGGAAGCTTCCAGCACAGGATTTTGCTTACAGCCATCTGGGCACCCATCGTGTCATCATGGGCCCTCTCCATGAACTGCGTCTCGATCTGTTCGTGCAGGAGCTTGACATTCGTGAAGAGCTCCATCGACATGTTTGACCAGAAAGTCTGCAGTTCTGGCTCCGCCTGCTCAGAGTTAATCATCTCACTCAAGTAAGCCTTGCGCAGCACGATGTTGCAGAGTCGCGTGGAGTTAGTGATGCTGAGGTAGGCAAGGTCCTGGCCGCTCGCCTTGTACCCCTTCAACAGCAGTGGGCTCCACACGTGGTCGTGCGGCAGGCTGGACTCCCAATCGTGCAGCCTCTGGACAAGCTCATGATACTGGCTCGTGTCCTCCCAAGGCCGTGAACTCCGGTCATACTTTACGGCTCGACGAGAGACCCTGCCCCAAAAGTAATGCGTCTGGATCAGCGTTGCAAAAAGAGACCGCCTGGGATCGGAGATCAGCTGTGGGTTCTCGATCGCAGGAGGCGTGTCCTCAAGAGCTGCACGCGACGCGGGCTCCTGGCCTCTGGCAAAGTCCTCCTCGCTGCAGGGAAGCAGAGCGGTGATGTCGCTAGCAGCGAGGGAGATAGGAGACTCGGGGCCAGAATGAAGGTTGTCCTGGCTGTGCAGCATCCACAGCGTCCGACGAGCGGACTCCGAGGCGATGACCATCTCCTTAGAAGGGTTCTTGAGGGCGTACGTCTCCTCGCGGTGAAGACGCAACAGAGCCGCCATCCGCATGGCGATACCCATGTTCATGTAGCTTCTCTGATTGTATCCGCTGCCCTGCTGGGCGATGCTGAGCAGGTAAAAGGCCTGGCATCTCTCCAAGCTCGGGGTCTGGTAGAGTTCAGACAGAGCCACCGCCGAGGCGCGGTCCATGAACGTCTCAGCAGCCTTCATGCCATCGCCATGACGCTCGACCAATGCCGGCGTGAACCGGGCTGATATGCTCAGGATGCCGAGCAGCAGGAAAACGCTGAGGGAGCGATGGTCGGTTCTCAGACGATCTACAAAGGCCTGCTTGGGGATGAAGCCGAGCTGGAAGTAGTTGCGAGTGAACTGGTTCACAGCTTCGATTGTGTCCGCGAGTGGTGGTAGATAGTCCCATTGGTCGACACCCTTGACGTTTTTAAGCGGGATGGGAGGTGCAGGTATGACGGGTGCGTCGAGGATATCACGGCGCATCTTCGCCGAGTCCCGTTTGTGGGCTTTGTCGGCCCTCATGCGAGGGTGGCGATATTCGCGGTCATTATCGGGTTGGCCGCGGACGGGGAAGATGCTTGGAGCAAGTCAGTACCTTTTATATTATCTCTTTAACCAAGTATCGCGTCCGTGAACCAGGGACCAACGTACCAAGCATCTGCACCAAGACCGGCCTCGGCACATGCATTACATGGTGGTTTCGCCTTGTCGTGTACACATTTGCTTCTCATGCGACGGCAGCTGAAATCACAGATAAATCAAGTCAGCCTGGATGAACGACGGCAACAGTACAAGCCAGCCAGATCGCGCAACGCGAAGCAAGGGACGGCGCGAACGTACCGACGACATGCTATGGGAGCACGACGTTTGATAGCAGAGCCAGACTCCTGCTGCTGCGGAGATGCCTGCTGCGGCGTCTGCAGAGACTGTAGCAACAGCTGTTGTTGTTGCTGCTGAGAAGAAGGCGAATCGTTGGGAGAGGGCGATTGACGATCAACACTCGGCGACTGAGGATGGAGGGGGTGCTGTGGCGGTCCCACTCCCACACCAGGGACGAGGCCTGTGTTGAAACCTCCCGTCTGGACAGGAGGTGGAGGGCTGGCGTCGTCCATCTCGAGAGGCGATCAGGCGAGTTCTTTTCGCGATGGAGGCCGGCAACAAGACTCGCGCACGCGATGATGTTTGGGCCGTCGGCAGGCACGAAAAAAGCTGCAGAGGAGCTCGTATGGTGCCCGTGGCAAAAAAGTTCCCACTTCGTTGAAAGTGGGCCGATTCCAAGGATTCTATGCTGGGATCTTTGACTTGTTGGTGTGGGCTGGGGGGCTGTCAGCCTGTGTCAGGCGGGGGTATGGGGGGCCCTGGGGGCCCTTTCTTCGATCAGATCGATCTTCGGGGGAGGTCGTGCTGCAAGGGCTTCCAGGGCCTGTGCTGCCCAGGTGGTGGAGGCGCCTAGGCCAGTAAGTAAGCTCTGTTGACAGGGAGTGACTGCAGTGAAAAGCACAGTATAGCACAGGCAGGCAGGGTTAGGACATGTTATTTTCTCAAAGGGAACCAACAATGTCGGAGCTGGGTCGTTTCCGTGGGGGAGTAGAGGCAGTCCATGGTGTATAAGGGAGTTGGATTGGGCATCAATGGCAACAAAAGGATAATCAATCATATCTACATGTCTGTCTACACCCGATTCTGACCGACTGGCCAACCAGCTATGAGTGGTGCTAAGGAGGCGTAATTGCTTTTGCCAACGTAGTAGTAGAGAATTCCCCCGCCTCACGGAAGTATGAGGAGCCATCTTGTCTAGTGCAATACTACGTACATGCAGTACACACACCGCTCGCTGGAGGTTACCCTTCGTGCCCCCTTGGCTGTGTGTGCACACCGCTGTACCACCCTCACTTTTCTCGACCTCTCAAAGGCAGTACAGGAAGACGAATTACTTTAAGTAGTTGATGGTGGTGGAGAGGATAACAAGTCAGAATCGCTGTCTTGTCTGATCTGTCTGCATCTCTACTGTACTTACTCTGGCCATGTTGCCATGGACGATGGGTATATTGATACGTTTCATGCAACCACCTTTTCCTTGATTATGGCCACGAGAACAGATTAGCCCAGAACGGGAGGGAGAGCCGCCTGCCTGGCCATCAGGAGAAATGTACTGTACCATACCTACTGCCAGTACTAGAGCAGTGAGATGTCTACTTTACTGTATCTCTGGCAGGGATAACTTCTCGGCGGGCACCTTCTAAATAAGCTGCTGTAGCTGCCGTAGCTGCCTGCCGTTGACACCCAGAATATCCACCTAGCAGTTGACCCCTCGAGAGAAAGAGCACACCATTGCGCCATTGAAGTACAGATAAATTCTCCTCCCCTTTTTCGAAAAATCGAGGCGGCTTTTCCAATCCTTCTTTGTCCTCCAAAGACAAAAATCCAGTCAGACTTGAGGACGTTCCTCTTCTATTCTTGCCTCCTCTTGTATCTTTTCCACCTTGCCTTTCACTCCTCCAGCAGAACGTTGGTCGGCTTCCCTTGCCTACGGTTGCATACCAACTGTCTTGCATTCCGTTGCCACCGCTGCAGCCCCCTCGAGAAGCTACCCTCTCCCTTCACCCAAGCAACCAGGCAACCCAAGATCACCTGGGATCCAAAGCTCACCGCATCCCTGACGACATGCAGTCACGGTCTCTCCGCTCTGGCGAGTCGCAAAGCAGGTGGCGATTCTGGTCCTGGCATCCGAGGGGGTGACGGCCGTTACCAGTGTCCGTGGGTGGACACCGCCCTCGTTCCTGACCAGTCCTCCGGGCGATTGGAATGGTTCTAGGGCGACTTGCGACATGGCACTGACATGATGACTCCTTGCGGCGGATACGACGACTGTCCGGGCGCTCTCTGCTCGAATCAATTCTCAACCTTCGAATTGGTCTCGGACTTTTCATGGGGTGCATGGAAAGGCCCCTCTCGGCTAGGGGAGGCCGGACCCTTTTGCCCACCAGTTTCACACAGAAGAATCGTAATGGGTGGTGGACATGACTCTCATTTCCTGCCCTCACCATATCTATAGCTCGTCCACTAATGTCGCCTCTAGGGTCAAACGCCCCGAGGCGCAATCCGGGTTTGCGGTATGAGTTTTGCCTGTTTTGTCTGTCCGCAAGCACGGCACGCTCTTCCAGCTATTGTGCCACGCCTCTCCTGACAAGCCGCTAGAACTTCTCACAAACCTTCTCCCGACTCAATATCCTACGGCCCTCGGTACGGTTCAGACGTGGTGGTCATCACTAATAGGCCAACACACACACACCACATGCACACGCACCACAATGCATCCACACACACACACACACAGACACACAGACACACAGACACACAGGCATTAGGCGTCCCTGCAGGGTGCAGCGCATCAGCAAACGCGTTAGCGGCGTGTCATGTCAACCACGAGGGACACTCACGCAATCCAATACCTTGCAGCCCAATGCAGTGCAAGTCTTGGGCAGAACCCGAGGACAGTCGGCCTTGTTTGCTTTTTCTTTCTTTCCTTTCCTAATGCGGAATACGGAATTGCTATTCGTTCCCTTTCTTCTATTTTGAGGTCGCAGATCGGGCTGCAGAACCCGCATTCGCGGGTCGCCCTGGTCCTGGGTCTGCCACCTGGGATATTATGCCGTTTCTGCAAGTGAGAAAAGCATAGTGTGGATTTCCCCATCGGCGACTCCAGCCAAAGGGACGTTTGGACGCCCCTCCGTACACTAGACCCTCCTCCGATCTGGCATGCTGGCAATAGTTGCAAGCCTAGCTGACGATCATGTTGGCACGAGCATTGTCGACGGTCCAACGAGCGTTGAGCCTCGGAAGGCTGACCGCAAGATGATTTCGTCACGGCCCCTTCGGAAACACTCTCCACTCCTCCCTCCTGTGACCCTCCTCTTGCGGTTGGACGCTGGGTTCTAGGTATTTGACGGCGCCTATCGAGTCGTACGCCGCTGATGGATCAATGACCGCCGAGAGTCCTTTTGTCCCGCTTGTGAGCTGTCAAGTCACCCAGCTTAAACTGCATCATATTACTTGGTATTTGGTCCCCGCGAGTAAGGTCAGCACGGTGGACATCTGATCACATGAATCAGTGTGAGTGTATTCCAAGACATCTTCTCCTTGTTGATGGAGTTCGAAATGTCCATAAATCTGGCGACATGGCTGGCATTCTCTCGTCTCCTCGCCATGTCAACAATATCGTGGAAGGGACAATGTTGCGCCAAGTCCAAATCACGGGCGACGACCCCAAGGTGACCGTCTTGCCACTGTTTTGCGTGCCTTTCTTTCTCTGGTTTCTCCTCACTTCTCTTGGCTCTCGACGACGGTCTCCATGCGCGCTTCCCCCGGGGCCCCCTGGTAAGTTCCTGTTGGGCAACCTCGGGCAGCTCAGCGCACACCCCGAGCAGGACTACATGACGTGGGGCAAAGAGTACAGTAGGTTTTTTTTTCCTGGTCCAAAGGTCGAGGGCAAATTGCTACCAAGACGCCACGAGCTGAGAACTTATTTCTAGATTCCGATGTCATCCACATCAAGGTTCTTGGTCAACACATGATATGCCTGAACAGCAACAAGGCGGCCGCAGACCTCCTCGACAGGCGAGGGTCCAATTATTCTGACCGGCCTCGCTTCACGCTCTTCGAAATGTACGTCAGCAATACCTTTTGAGAGGACAGGGCTGCTGAGCAAGCACAAAAAGAGAAGGAAAAAAGGAGAGAATATATGGCTGACATCCATTACCATTATTATCGTCATTCAGCATGGGCTGGGGCCTCACCTTGACTTTCCTCCGCTGGGGGCCTCGCTTCAAGCTTCACCGGCGCCTCTTCCAAACAACGTTGACTCGGTCTTCCATCAAGACTTTCCAGCCGATACAGACGCACGAAGCTCACAAAGCGGTACGGTCTCTCCTGAAGACCCCAAACGACTGGCGAGACGTCACGCTTCTTCTTACCACGAGTATCATCTTTCGCATCGCCTATGGCCAGGAGATTAAGTCGAAGTCATCGCCTTACACTAGCATGTCTCGCGCAGCCAACGATGTCACAACCAACGGCGGCATAGCAGGTTCCTCGGTCGTTGATGTGTTTCCGCTCGCGCGGTACTTCCTGCCGTCGAGCCTGTCACCAGCGCTGAGGCATGCAAGGCAGAGCAGGGAGACTATCAAGACGATTCATGAGGTCCCCTGGGATAACAACATGCGCGACATCAAGGCAGGCACTGCGACACCAAGCTTCATGAAGACACACTTTGACCGCTGGGTCAGCAATGTGAAGGCCGGCATTCACCAGGAAGCCACAATCGAGGATCTGAAGGGGGCCACTGCAGCTGTGTTCATCGCAGGCGGGAACAGCACGTGGGGCACAGTATTGAGCGCGATTCTGTTCCTCACCAAGTTCCCCGACGTCCAGAGGCGCGTCCAAGAAGAGCTTGACACTGTTGTTGGCACGGGCCGGCTCCCGAATTTCCATGACAGGCCGACGCTCAAGTACCTCGACGCCTTCTTGACCGAGTGCATGCGGGTGCTCCCTCTGAATCCTCTTGTCATCCCACATTGTAGCCTGAAGGACGATGTATACGAGGGTATGTTCATTCCGGCTGGAAGCGTGGTGTTTGCAAACGCCAAGGCGATGACGCGCGACCCGGCCACATACCAAGACCCGGAGAGGTTCGATCCGGACCGATACTCTAGGGGGGAGCCGTCTCCTCCGGGAAACTTTGGGTTTGGGCGGCGAAGATGCCCAGGGAATCACCTCGCGCTTGCGACCGTCTACATCTATGTTGCGACAATGATGAGCGTGTTTGAGATCGAGAAGGTCGTCGATGGGACTGGGAGGGCGATGGAGCCCGAGATCGAGCTGACTGTCGGACTAGGAGGGTCAGTAGTCTCACCACTTTGCCGGGTGGCCACCTCTCTCGAGTGTCATGTGTGCTGACAAGTATGCTAGGCATCCCGCGCCGTTCGAGTGTCAGCTTAAGCTTAGGTCACCAGAACGGGCCAGGCTCCTGCAAGATGAGGAGGTGGAGGATTACTATTGATGTCTTGATGACTGATGACTAACGATGGCACGCATGAACGAGTTGCATTCACAGGGACAAAAGTAGCTTTAGATAAAAATAGACTTTCATGATTTGCCCCACGTTTCTGTCCTTTTCCTGCCTCACTTCTTGTTCTTTCTCTTTTTGGAATTTTCTTCCATTTCTTTCCCCTTCTTCAACGAAAACATGAAATTTTACATGCGTTGGCCTATGTGATGATCTGGGACTTTGCTCCCAACTCCGTTCTCTAACATCACCGTAGGCGTCAGTATTTGAAATTGTGCATAGTGCGCTCGGCGTAAGACGGCGTAGTGAAAGTGGTTTCCATCAACACATTGCTATTAGACCACCCTACAAGATCACGACCGCCTCAAATGGCGTAGATCTTGGGCCACCTCCGACTTCTCCTTGTATACGGCCCTGGTTTCAGTCAAACTCCTTGAACGCCTTCCAAATGCAGACGGTCCTAGAGGCGATATCGTTCGTGTTCGAGAAAACGCTGAACACTCACCGCGAGGCTTGTCAAGTGCTCGCGATTACAGTACATGATGACCTTTCCTCGGTGGAAAAGATGCCGGGATGTCGGGCCGCAATAGAGGTCCTTATGCTGCTGGAAACGAAGATCTTGGAAAAGGAGAGGAAGACAGCGGTTCCTTTTTTCTTCTTTCTTTCCTTCTTCTCCCCCCCCCCCCCCGGTGCAGGAGGTGCATGACTAGTTGTGACGTGCAGCAGCAGCAGCAAATTGCTCTGCTTGCAACCGCTCCAGCTCTTCCATCGACATGCCGCTCTGGTCGAACTTGTTTAGTTTCTTCTCACGGCCCTATCATCAAATTTGTTAGTCCGCTGCCGAGTCACACCGTCTATAGTTTTCGTTGGCTCCTCCGGGGGGTAGGAGGGGTTGGCATCTCACCTTCTGCTGCTCCTTGTGCTCGGACGCGGCCTCGAGCACGGCAGGGACGTAGTCTGAGAAGCCTAGCTGCTCGAGCGCCTTGGTGATGTGGTCGCATGCAATGGTCTTCTTGGCCTCCTTCTCTGAGATCTCGTTGGCCTCTGACGAGACGAGAGTGATAAACTCGACGCAGCATTCTATGAGCAGGTCACGAGCCTCTTTTGAGAAGGCCGTCCCATTAGCGGGTGGTAGGATTTCGGTCACGATCTTCTGGACCGTGGCTGGAAGAAAAGTCAGCACCGCAATACTCTGGATATAGGGCGCCATCATGCTTTGAAGAGCTCTTAGATGAATCTCCCGAGAACGGTTTGCTCATTCAAACCCCTCTGGAGGCCCAGATGAGGCCCAGGTTGACCTCCTCAGTACGGACGACCGATACTCCACCGCTCTCCCCCCGGACGGAACGCATTACTCACCCTTTGGAAGTGACAGGTCGTCATTTCCTAGTCTCCCAGTTAGCTGACATTCACAAGTAACATCTTGAGGCGTTCGATGAGAACACTGGTGGACATATTGGATGGAGAATAGAGGGATGTGTGATGTTGAGATGCGGAGGAAGAAAACAAGCATCACCTAGTATATGACTTGAAATTGAGGAGGAAAAAAGGATGGAAGATTGAGGGTTCAAAGATAATGTATACAAAATCAACTTTGACTACAAAAGTCTCAGCAACCCAACACAGCATCAGTTGCATCACTTCAAAATGCTCACAGATGAGGGGCCAGTGATGACACCTCTGCAGTGAGCAGTGATGGAATGATGAATGCAAAAAACACCAGCAGTAGGATCGCTTGAAAACCAACAGTGATTGGGATCTGAGTTTAGCAGACTTACCTCCAAATTCGTGGTCAGACATGGTGGATGATAGAGACTGCCGAGGCGCGGCTAGGGTACACGCTTCTTGGTGGATTGGACGAAAGGGTGCCGAGTAAGGTCAAGCTGGAAAAGGGTTTTGAAAGAAAGAAAAGAAAAAACTAGAGTCACGAAATCAGGTCAGACTCGTCATCGCATGATGCTCTTCAGAGTTGGAGCAGCATTGTCAGGGCAGGTGGGCGGGCTTTTCTTTAAATGATGGCCACATGCGGGAGAGCTGCCTTACGTCGAAATGAGGTCGGCCTTGGGCCTTTAAGTACTTTTGACTCGATGTTTTATGGTTCCAAAGAGAATGAATGGCAGCAACAGTCAGCTTTGGGGCTGCCTGCAAACTCGTGGCTTGGTATCGGCTTATCGCTCATGCAGCTAGCCATTTTTGGCCGTAGCTTGTAGGTCAAGCCACAGTTCCACCCCCCAAATATTTTCGTTTGCTTTGCTGGAGAAAGTTGTACGCAATTTTCTTCCTGCTCCGTTCTCTTTCTACCACCGATCCCGTCGACACACACAGCTCCAACGCCTCGATGATTTCGTTCGCGTGAGAGGCTGATGTTCAGCTCTGTCAAAGGGATGGAAGGAGATCCGTCTGTGCCATACTTGGAAGTTTCTTCCAGATGACGACCAACACGTCCGCGTCGAGCTCCGAAAGGTATGTGTATTCTGGCTTCCCACCTATTTCTGTGCTTTCTCCTACATGATGAGCTTTATGTCGCCCCAGGCATACAAACCCATGGTGAATGACCTGTCTTTCCAAACGGACGCTTCTGATTCTTACACATATCTCTCGCTTTCTGCTTGTCATCCTCGCTCGGAAGATCGTGCCTGCTGACCAAGAATCTACAGGTTTGTCACGACTATGCCCCGAGTCCTTGGAGCCCCCACCTCCCCCTTGACCTTTTCCATACCTCGACACCCATTTGCCATGATGTTTAATCATGTACTATCAAATCCTGAACATCTTATGATGACCACTTCTTTTGATTCCTGAGCACCAACGACTACATCCCACACGCGTGCAGACCGTGGGCGTGGGAAGAGGCGCTGACCCTCTTGCGCAGGAGATGGGCAATGGACTGATTGCTATCCGCATCGTAATGATTATGTTCAAGGTGAGCTATTTTTCCAATTTAGAGACACGTGACGATACGCAAGAGCCTATGATTAAGAATTTACATTCCATGCTAAATCCGAAGCAAATAATGTGGAAGAAAATGTATTGCTTTTCATCTTTCGAATGAGGCTCTTCTACTCGTCTCGATCTCTCTAGCATCTCACAGCCCAAGCTATTTGCTAACTCTGTTTGTACAGTGAATCACCTCAGTCCTCTTGAAACGCCGCCAACTCTGGGCCATTCCACTGCAAAAATTTACCGCTCAAGTCAGGCGTAGCATCCAGCGCGAGCTTCGCAAAGACTCGTCCTGGGCCTTCTGGCTTGTTCAGCTTTCCTTCCGCAAATACAGCCATGAATCCGGCGTGGTCTGCAGCATCCATGTGACCTTTGCCCTGCTCTCGCAGCAATCTCTGCATTCCAGTATCGGTCCTGCCTGGGTTGCCAGAAAGGGTAACAATATCCTTCTCCTCGACTGCCAAGTGTTGGGCGAGGGAATGCAAGGCTGCCTTTGATGATCCGTAGGGACCCCAAGCTGCATAACCTTTGACGGCTGCTCCTGAAGTGACAAGGACGATGCGACCCTTCGTCTGACGAAGGTGAGGTATGGCTGCTTGTACCTGACGTCTTCTTAGTGTGGATTTTCAATAGGCTCACTAGCATGCGTCACTTACTAGAGTAAGAGCGCTGAAGAAGTTGATGTCGTATAGCCTCTTCCATTCGTCGACTGAGCTGTCCGCTATCCGCTTGATGGGCTCCAGTGCCCCATGATTGACGATGAGCCCATCGATCTGACCTCCAAACTTCACAGCAAGGTCTGTGATCTTGGTAGCATTCTGTTATAGAACGTCAATACATAAAATTTTCCCATCCAAATAGTCCCCCGTGCTGAGTTCTCACCTTAAATTCGGTCAAGTCCGCTGCCACGTACTCTACTTGCGAGGGGTACTGCTTCTTCAGAGCATCGAGCTCACTCTCAGTGCGGGCAACAAGCACCACCTTGTGCGACTTCTCTAGGAGGTATTGTGAGATGGCCAGGCCAATTCCACGGCCAGCGCCTGTCACAATAATGGTTTTCGGAGTCATTGTCAGAGCGTGCCACCAGCAATGTCAAGATCGAAGTGTGCATCTGCCAAGTCCTGCGGGTTTTGTCAATCACACACAGAGATTTGAAGTCATCAGTGGGGCCTGGGTGTGATTACGTAATACAGAACGTCTCTGAGCCGGGCCTGGCGTTTTTATATCCAGTAGTTCTGCCTGATTCGTAGAATTCTTGGATTATTGCCAGTGAGACGGCAGCACTGTAATCCTCTCTCATCGTCATACCTTTTGAGACGTACTCCCATCATCTGCCTTCTTTAGCCTAGACGCCAGCTCCTGCATATCGGACGGCGTGTATTGAGCGTACTAATTACTTACTAAGAGGTCACAAGAAGGCTCACATCGTGGAAGCCGCCCCTCATGAACTTGCCAGCTTCACTGGCGAGATTATACCTGTATTGAGATTTAATCATCAGCACATGTGAGCATGCCAGTTCGATCAGTACACGGAGTTGCGCTTTCCATTCGTCTAATGGATCACTACTGCCACCGATGTGGTTCAGTAGATCAAGGTGAACATTCAGTGTCACTGTTCCAGGCTTACCCTCACGTGAACATTTGGAAGTTTCCAACAAGACAAGGGTGTCGAAAGTTAAGAACAACTCACATTAGGTAATTACCCATTAAGTGTGTTAAATACAATTGCCAAATTATACTCTGAAACTTTCATATATGGTACTATACTCATCGCACCATGCTCCCCTTTCTACAGTAGGTTATCTAAAATATTACAGCCAGTACAATACGTAAGTCTCCTCCAATCTGTGAACAATATAGACGGCTACCAACACAAGATGCTTGAGGTTTTGATGAACGAGGCCAAAGCCCATATTGTCGACGGCCCAGGTCTACGCACAGTGGGTCTGGCAACCTGTATCGGAACCGCCGACTCGGGGGCATACCGCGCCTCAACCGTACAGGAAGAAACCCACTACGACAAGTTCCTCGTACACCTCGTAGAAGGCGCACAAATGGAACATACGTGGAAGCGGCTCGAGAAGCTGGTGAGTGACGCCATCACTCGTGGACTGTCTAACGTCTGGGTGCTGGTCTCCGTGCTCAACACAGTGACATTGAGAGGACGAAGATTTTGCTTGGACATCTGGCATTATCGCGAGGGAGAAAATCCTCACAGGCCACTGGATTAGCAAGGCACAGGGGCTGGTGAGACGCAGGGCCGGGAGGATGGTCAAGATCGATCGGCACCATGTCAACCTGGCGAGGGACGGGCATGGAGATCACTAAAGATGGAGATTTGAAGGTCGAGAATTCTTGGTGAGTGTGTTGGGAGGGAGGTTGTTGAAGTGTTGGCTCCGTCTCCCTGGAAATTGCAAGCAAGCGCTTGTACGGCTGTCCTCTAGTTATCTCCTTTGTTTCTGTCTCTCCAATTGCATGCTTTCCAACGAGATAATTTCATGTAGCATCTTTTCTGGTGGTAGTTGAAGCACAATTTCTGCGATATCACCACTGCAGTGATGACGACAGTCCTGGCCTCTATGAATTGATGCATGGATCCGCCTACGCATTCGCACGCGGATTCGGACGATTCTTCTGTATCCAAATTCCTGGACACTGTATGCGAAGTTACCAAGTAGTCATATCATGGGTAGACAAACATACCAGACGCCTGCATATCTAGCCACACAACCAATATCTGCATACATGGTCCGACCTAGCCAACGGTAAGCGCCGCCTGAAGAGGACACGAATTTTCCAAGGAATATTCTCTTCATCATATACCCTTGCTTCGTGTCATGGTCAAGGCTGCCTCATCCTTCAATCACCCCGGCCTCTCCACCACTCCTATTGTGCTGTCATCTCTACATTGTAAACGTAACTCATTGCCTTTGCCCCACGGCGCATTTCGGGCCGCGGCCCGCCAGTTGAAGAGGGAAGTGGAGGCCAAAACCGTCGTTTGTAAGTGGCACAGCTAGGGAATGAATCCTTTTAGGGATATTGGCTGTTCAAGCATGACTGCAAGCATGACTGCAAGCATGTAGCGGTCAAGTCAGCACTTCAGGCAGGGCAGGCAGACAAGCCAGGGGCCCCGGGACCCCAACGGGCAGCCTGGCCCTCATTCTCCTTTTGCCATCTTAACCACGGCGAGGCAGCATGGTGAAGGGAAAAAGTATAAATAGATGGTCGGGCCCGGATAGAAAATAAAAGAAGGGAGAAAAGAAGAGGAGTAAGGAAAAATAAGCAAACCTTCCAGATCCATCGTCGCTCGCTTCGAATTGAACATCCACAAGCACTGCCATCAATATGCGTTTCACCAGTATCCTCGCTTTTTCCCTTCCAGCAGTGGTCTTGACTCAGGTGAGTTTCAAACAATTGCTGACTTACTGAGTGATGAGTTAATACTGATGACCTACGCCAATCATCAGAGCACTGTTACTACAGTAATAGTGTCAAGCACGGCTACGGCCACCAGCTCTGCAAGCGCGACCGCCACGCCGCTGGACTACGAGACCATCTGCGAGTCTCAAGCCTATGGGTATAGCGACAAATGCCCACAGTGCCTATCGACGTGCGAATCCGAAACCACTGAGACAGCCGCCGAAGAGTGCTACTACAGCGTGTTCACCGAGGTAAACTACATTGAGTCTGTCTGTGAGGCGCAAGATGGGTACAACTGCGAGACGACAGCTGTTGATGATGTCTGTGGCTCGTAATGTGTTTTACTTTTTGAGGTCTAGAACACATTGACCGGGCTAGGAATGGATGGATGGTTGGTTGAAACAAGGCTCGGGAGAAATGGAGAGCTTTGTATGCTCTACCGTCGGACAATTTGCTTCGGTTGAATTTGATGGCATGTAATTGGTTTCGGCGGAGGAATTTCATTAGACTTGCCAAGAGACACTATTGATCATCGTACCGTTGCTCCTTCTAGAACACTTGATCTTCTGAGTTATGTTTAGTGAATGTTTCCTATTGGTGCACTCAGGGCTGTTGACATCTTGTAGTCATAGGTGGCCCGTCACAAATGCTCCGAACGCCACCAAGAATTCAAGATACGCATGTGATATCTGGTTCCGAATACTGAATGATCAGAAGCTAATAGGGCAAGCGCACTTATACGACCAATTTAACCTTACAAGCCCCGAAAAGACAAACATTATAGCCATTTATTTCCCTTTGTAAGGCGATCTCAGACTCTAGAACAGAGGAGTCATCGTACTCGTATCCTAAGGCTTGAGACGATTCTCGGCTCGGGCGCTCTAAGATTTCTAAAGACTGTTTTCTCGGTCGGGAATCCTTACACGATACCTGGGCCCATATCAAATTGTCCTCCGGACGGACTGTCGCTTGTCTACATTGCGATAATTATTTGGACTAATCAGGCTCGAGAGTCTCTTGCGGGCAGCGGCGGTGTGATGCACATCCGTCGGCTCCAATGGATTCTCATTGAGCTGAGGGGTCAAGCCAGGCGCCAGGCAAATTGTTCTATATCTTAGAAGCTGGAAGCATTCCAGAAGGTACGAGGACAGAGGTGCCAGATGCTTCGTGGACCATAGTTAGGGAGGCCAAGATGCTGCCCATAACGGTGATGTGTTGCATGGTATGATGAGGGCAAGGTGCTGATAAAGAAAACGAGTACGAAGTAAAAGGCGAGAGAGAGTTACCTGGAAGGTGTTTTTCCTTCTATATGCACAAAGAGGGGTGGCTTGGAGAGTGTGTAATCAGTGAACATTCCAGCCACTCATAAAGTATGCTGAGAATTGGGAAAAGAAGCAACGAAACTGCCAGAGTAAGTGATTCCAAGATTCTGCCTTGGAGTCTTTGTTACTTTAATGCACAATTTACTTTGAGTAAAGTTTATTCCATAAGATGCTCGTCTTCTACCGTAATGTGCGAGCCCGTCAGACAGGCGCACTTGAACGCGATGGCCTGACCTGACCTCTCACCTTAGCAGATTGATCATATGCCCTGTAATTGAATTTTCAGATTATGACGTCCACAGTTTTTAAAACATCCAGCAGTCCCTCTAACATCCTTTCAGGCTTCAATCCCATGGGGAAATGGCAATGTCGAGGGATTTACCAGATAAATCTGTTGTGCTGGACTTTGAGAAGGGCGAATCGCCGTCAGCCTCTTGGAATAAGGCCTCATCTCCTGCCTCACATATTTTGCCTACATCGATGGCTGATGTTAGTTGTGTGATTATCCAGCGATCTTCAGAAGGATCTCATGCTCTCGTTGCGGAAGAATCATGACGTTGCGTACAATGACGAGCTGGAACGTCTCCCCTCCCCGGTGAAGTTTTCCCAACAGGAAAACGCAACAAGGCACAGCTATTGACAATCTCCTCGAAATCATGCAGTCACTGCAACTTGCATCGTAGCAGGATGATATATTGACTGCGCCCGTCTTAGTATGTAGTACTTGTTAAGATGATCGTGGAGTAGAGGTTCTTCATAATCCTTTTGCCCGTGTCACGCCATCAAAGTCGAATATTTCAGATCCAGTGATTCTTTGCAAGTTATATCCGAAGGAAGGAACAGACATCAAATTTCAAAGCCCTCTCTCGATCTCGCAGCTCCCATCGCATTGCAGATATGCAGAGAGACGGGAAGAAAAATAAAGGGAAAAAAGAAGGGAAAAACAAAAAGAAAGAAAAAATAGGGAAAGAAGATCCCACTCGGCCGGTGGCTTACCCTAAATGCATGGAGCGTCTACGTGTCGGCGCTTACAGAAACGGGAGATGGAGGGTGTGACTGGGCCAGAATCAGGGCAACCGAGACTTGGGTGCCCAACGGGACGATCGAAGCAGTGATACCCAATGCTTTTCTTATGCGCATATGACCTGTGGGAAAACTAATGTTGCTGCAGCTTGTCGACCATTCACCTGCTGTAGATGACTCTTTCCCCCAAGGTTTCCCGAGGTAGGATTCGGGGCCAAAATGAAGAAAAGAAGATCTATTCTGACATGCAATGTTCGTTTCCCCACTTTGGAACAAAAGTAAACTCGTTGTCTGACCAATTCCTCGTCTAAAAGCCGGAAGGTAACATCAAGCCTTTGAGGTGGGTGAGGCAACGGCACGACGAGTGGACGTGGACGTGAGCCGTGAAGGCTTTAGTGTGGGCGTTGGGCCTGGAATGGGCATCTTGCAGCTGTACCCACAGCAGTGGCTGCACCTTTTGCTGCAGCATCTACCCTATCGCCTGCTGACTGAAACCCCCCTACCCTGCCAGGGCCTTTCCCCCTAATCCCACTGTCCATTGATCCCCCCCCCCCTTCCCCTCCCGCATCGAAGGTGCTGGAGCGCTGCAACATTGCAGCACAACACTGCAGCAACAAGGTGGAACGAGAGCAAGTCACTGGAACTGAGGCGAGCATTCCACCGGTTCGGACTCTGCTTGTTGCATTGGCGAAGTCAATTCCTGGCGGAAGAGTGAGGAGTTCTTGCCACTGGCCCTAATCACATCACATCACATCACATCACCTCACCTTACTCGAAAGAAAGGGAAGGAAAAAGAGGGAGAAAGGAACAATACATAGATACAAATTCCAGGCTACCCCAAGATGACAAGAGGGACGGAGATTGACTGAGTGACTGAATGGTCGACTGACGCACTGGGGGTTTTCCGTCTACCAAGCCCAGTTGCTACCAACTTCAGGGTTCAATTGAAAAAGAAGGTTGGGAAACTGGGGCCTACCCCGTACATTTCTGTACTTGATCAGCTCGTCTCCACTACGTCAACCTCTTGCCATCGAACCCTCGCTAGCCGTGCCCTTCACCGTTCAGGTGCGATCCTCTTCCTCCTTCCTTCCTCTCCTCCTCCTCAGAGCCTCACCACCACGTAGATTTTTCTCCCACCACTGTCAAGGAGCAAAATATCGACTTATCGAGGCCTAGGTTTCTGGGAAAGCCTGAACACGAGGTAGAGAGGCAAACAGGCCAAGTTCTAGCCCTGCGGCTAGGACAAGCTCTTTAACGGCTGCGGCCCGCAGGCCACTACGCGCCCACCTGATCCCGTCACATCCCATCACACTTCCCCCCCCCCCCAAAACCCAGATTCAGCTGCAACCGCAGCCGCAATCCAACACATCCCAGCCCAGATGGGCCACGCCGACCGAGAACATGTCACCTAGCAATCGAGATCCCGATGTCGACATCGAAGAGTCGCCCCGTGAGAAACGAAGAAGCAGGAAGGATAGAGGAGACAAGACAGACAAGGACCGCGACCGAGAGTCACGGCGCCACCACAAGCACCGGACCTCAAACCCCGTCATAAGCACTGGCTCCTACGTCTCTCAGTCCAGCTCTGTCCGCCGCCACAAGACCAGAGACTTCTCTGGATCCAAGAGCCGTCTGGAAGAGTCGGACTCCATGACAGACCTCGTTCCCGAGCTGAACCGCAGTAGGGAGCGCGTCAGCATACCCTACCCGAGTTTCAGCAAGGCACACAGCAGGGAGGCTGTCGGCCTCGGAAGCAAGGAGGATGTCTCCTCCACCATGTCGGCAGCGGCGGCTGGTGGAAGAGGCACCGGTACTGGGCCGCCGACACCTGAGGCCACCGACCTTGGGGCCGACGAGATAAAACGATCCAGGTCGGCCGACTTCACCGCCAGGAGGGCGTCCTCACGCAAGAGCAACCGTCCGCCGAGCCCTCCCGAAACCAATCTTGAGAAGCGGACGAGAGCCGGCTCGCTGCGGGAGAAGGAGAGCGACAGACCACGTTCACGAACGTCAGTGGGCTCGAGGACTACTTCGAGAACAGATGACAGGTCCAAAGTCTCCATGAAATCCAGGACGTCAAGCCAGGCGACATTCGTCAAATCACCCACTGCCAATATACCGCCCTACACCGACCCGGGAGACGAGGACACACTCGCGAGCGCGCGTGGGTCAAGAACAACCACCAGGACGACTACCTCTAAGAGATCAGTGTCCGGACAGACATTAAGGCCGCCAGAGCCCGTCGAGATCGTCGATGACTCTCCCGAGTCCGCCCAGGACTCGTCCTCCCCGAAGACGCCTACGATATCCACCCCCCAGTTTCCTCCCCCACCCGCGTTCCACGATGAGAAGCACGGTATACCGCACCACATCCGATTTGAACCACCTCAGCCAGTACGAACGCCAGCAACAGACTTCAGCACTGCAACGTCTGCTGCTGCTGCGGCAGCCCCGCCGCCGCCACCTCCGCCGCCTCCGCCTCTCACCATCCAGGAAGCCCCCAGGGTTGACTATCTCATGCAGAACGGCGGACTACCGAACATCGTGCCCAAAAACTTCCTGGCAGTCCTTCCCAGGCAGAACGGAACGAGGCCCTCGAACCCTCCTTTGCGTGGGGCAGATGTTCTATTTGCGCCCTTTTACAATCTGCTGGACAACTACCAGACCGTGCTGAACAGTTCAGGCTCAATCGCCGTCGCCACAGGACATCGGACGGTAGCCAGGAGGCTACTTGATCGGCTAGAGAACGTCTTCAATAGAGATTTACCCGAGGAGGGTTGCAGCTGCATCATGTGCGAACGGTCACCAGAGCCGCATCGGGGCCTGGGGTGGGGTGAGGTCTTGGAGCGTGTCAGTGGTCGGGTTGAGATACCCTCGTGGCCGCCATTCGACATTGGTATTCTTGGCGTGAAGGCTCGCGAAGACAGGGATGATCTTCCAGTGCGACCTTCATCTCCGGTGAAGATGGACCCCGACATAGCGGAAGAATTCAGAGAGCACTACCTTCAGCAGTCCAAGAAGGTTAAAATGGCCGTGGACAAGTGGTTGACAAGCTGCGCGGAGGCTCCGGCGCCACCTCCACAAGAGGTCGACGATGAGACGTTGACCTTTGCAATCCTCACAAGTCTCGACCACGAAGACCGTCCCTTCTTCAATGCTCTCCTCACGGGGTCCAAAGAGCTTCAACCAGCCCTCCGCGCCCCCACGCCACTACGCAAACCTCGAGCGGATTTCGTTGTCAAGTCTGGCCTGGCCCTGCAACGTCTGTACCGCCTCTCCCAGGCACCACGCGATGCCGAGGCTGTTTGCTATCTGGTAAAGCATCCCCAGATGCACGACCTGCTGAGCACTATATGCGACATCAACCCGCCAGAATGGGAAATTCTCATCTCTGGCCGCTTCGACGGCTTTCTTTGGTCCGGCGCCGACGACGACGAGGCTGCCACGCCCACAGGCGGACCATCACGTGGCTCGACACCAAACTTCTTCGCCCGGCCGCCGTCACGCGGTGCGGCTATGAGCCCCAACAACATCGCCCGCCACACGCCTGCTCTTGGCATCGGCTCCCGCAACGCGACCCCCTTCAGCCGCGGCGCGACCCCCGCCTCTTTTGTGAGCGGCGCGTCCTCTGCTTACCCGGGCCGCCATCCCGTCTCCAACGATGAGGAGTCCGAGATTGCGGTTCTTGCCGAGCTGGAGCGTGAGATCTATCTAGGCATGGAGGCGTTGGAGGACGCCTTCGAAGGCCTACATCAGCGCGCTGAGATGGTCCGCACGGCACTGCGGCAGCGTGGAGCGGGTCTCTCAATGAGCCTGCAGCACCGCCGTGGGTATGGGTTCGGTGAGGCGGGCGGTGTGCAGGTCTTGCCGCAGAGCGGCGGGTCTGCCTCGGGCCTGGACCGGCCAGCGTGGGCGGATGAGTCGGAAAGCCTGGCGAGCGAGAGTGATGACTGGGGCATGGGTGACGAGTTCGAGCTGCGCCCGGACGACAGCGCGAGTAATATTAGTAGTTCCAGGCAGAGGAGGCCCAGGAGGAGGGATGAGAGGAGGGCAACGCCGGCACCGATTCGGGAAGAGGATGAAGGGTGAGATATGCTCGATTCTGGCTATCCTTGCCGGAGGCATTGGAGACTCCAATGGAACGGGGAGGATGAAGATGTTGTTCAAGGCCAGCAACAAATGCAATTAAGATGAGTGGATGATGATGATGATCATCATAGGTTCTGCATTGGATGCATGGATGGGGCCTTTGTGTGTTTCAATTGTTGATGTTGCTGCTGCTGTTGCTGCTGTGGTTTATTTTCATTCTCTGCTTGTTCTGCTTTCTTTGTCAGGCGGATACCACTGATGTATGATATTTGGTCCTGCCTTTCCTCTTTTATCTTCATCATCATTTCGCACGGCGTCTTGTTATGCGAATTTCTTTCCTTTCCAAGGGGTGGGGGGGGGGGGCTTCTCAAGTCACTCTAGGTTATCTACATGGGATAGGCGGGTACTTAAATGCCATGAATGGAACCTTGTGTTTGAAAAGTAATACTGTCTACCTGTTCGGATTGTGCAGATGTTAGGCTCGAGAGGTGAGGTGAGGTGCTGCTACGGACAAGGTCATCTAAGCAAAATGATTGGCTCGCATAAGAAATGCGCATCCATCTGCGCTGATCTGATTCGGGAGGGGTAGAAGGAGGAGGAAAAGAAGAGGACAAGGAAGAGAGGAGGAGGAAGAATGAAACGTTGAATGGATCACGCATCTCGCAGTGGAGCTTATATCGAGGACTTGCAGCTCCGCATTGTGCCCAACCACTATATATTGCCTCGACATGCCTAACTCCAGAATTGGCTCTAAGTATTGTATAATTCTAGCTCGACGACCATGCCCGGGATACGTCGCTGACCCAGGTTGGTCCAGAGGTAACCCGCTGAGCGACAAGACCTTGAGCGACCCAAACGCTCTCAGCAGTCGACGGGGTTCTGGCCCTAATCCAGACCAGCCCCGTGCAGCGCCGCCATGATGGTTTTAGTCATGAGCGCCGTCGCGTCCCAGGTAGCTCGCCGGTGCCGCAGGGCCTTATCCGCCTTCACCACCTCCCTCGTTCCGTCAGATCTTACCACGCACACCAGCACCTGGAGGAGGAGCGAAAGCTTGCCTTCGGAGTTCCGCTGCTCCAGGTTGCGGAAAGCTTTGGTCAAGAGACGTACGTGCTCATCATTTGCTACGACATGCGGATTTGCGGGCACATCCTCGTCTCTGGGGGCGATAGACGTGATGGTGCAGTCCTGTATGAGACAGGCTAGGTAGCTTTGGCTTGTGAACTGTACGAAATCGTGCAGTTCCTTCGTCGTCAGGGTGAGGTGTCTGGCTCTGAAGGAGGGAGCGAAGCACCCATAGGATGACTTGGCCTTGAGGCTGCGACTGGTTCGTCGAAGAGAGCCGATTTCATGGGGCTCAACCGTGCCACGATGCTCTCAACCAGCTCGCCTGGGAGGTTTTCAGGACATGAACACCATTGTGTGAGGATGAGCTGCTCGAGATACGCTGCTGGACAATCTAAACGGGTCGATGGTCTTTCAGAAGGGAACGAGAACAAGCAGTTTCCGCAGTGAATTTATGTATAGAATAAGAATCAAGATGGGGCAAGAGCGTTGGAGTTTGATTTAGGTGTCGCTCTTTCGTATTCGAGAGAGATATAAAAAGTCTCTCGTCCCTTCCTCAACACTATAGCACATGATCGAGGAGGATCACATGTCTCTCTATCGCTGGAAGGCCAAACCATTGCTGGTCCTCTCTCTTTCAGCCACTTGTATATACTAACATACTTACAGCCCCATGATAGTTCTCATATTCTCGACAATCTATCGCGGGTGCCAGTATATAGCTTATGATCTTGATATAGTAGTCGATGAAGAGTCATCAACCGTGTAGCTCTTATCGTTGTCGCGACGGAGGTCTGTAGCGGAGGGGTGCTTTGAAGGACGGTTTCTCGACCTAGGAACGCTAATGCGTAACGACACAAAGGAGAGTAGCGAGGTGTCGAGAGCGCTGGTTGGGATCAGCCCCTTCAAAGTGCCATCCTGTACCCAGCCTTTTCGCCGTCACTAAAGAAATACACAGTACAGTGGTAGTGCATACAGAGTAAAATTCCGACACAACATCATCACGAAGGAGAATATCAAGGCGGCGAGGTCATTCTCGACCAGGCCGGGGCTCCACAGTGATATCAGCCTCGCACGCCAATATATTGGCGCCCATTTCAACAGGCATGATGATCGTACTATCCCTAGTAATGCTACAGTACTACGTAGGATGCAAAGTATGGTATTTATCGGCTGGAGGCGGCCCTTTGAGAAGCGCCTGGCCCACTTATGGTGCAGGATCTTGGTCTCAGAGATGCCACCAAGGCAACCAACCACGAAGAAAATTTTTTCTCGGACGGCTAAAAAAAAAAAAGGACGAAAAAAAAAAGAGTGTGGCGGATCTGCTTGGCTACCCCGCCAACGAGGGAACCCCGCGCTTGTCGGGCTGGCTTTGGTCGTGCGCTCATTGTTGCACCCTCCGCCACAGATTTTTATCTGGAAGATATGTGTAGAGCTCAACAGAATTTGCTTGATTATCCTCACATCAGAATGCTGTGACAACAGATCAGACCGGAGAAGATTGTTGTAACTCTGTCCAGTGTTGACTCATGCCGGTCAGAGGAAGGCGGGGAGTTGATGGAGGGGTCAAAGGCTGATGTGAGAACACACGGAGCCTGCCTTCTTTCTTTTTTTTCTCTCATGGAGGGGCAAAAGGATTGGGCACCACTGCCAAAAAAATCGACGTGGACAGCAGCTAGGGCTTGCGTAGTGCCTTAACATGACCCAGGTAGCGTTTCAGACGGGGCATGAGAGGGGTCATATGTGGCCTGCCGGGCAGCAGGGGGGATTTGAGGCCCCTCCTTCGATGTAGTGCTGTCACCAAATGGGCATGCCATCTATTTGTATGCCTCTTCTGTCGAGAGAGAGACAAGTCTCTAGAGGGCATGCCAGGAGCCTTGGCTGTCTGACGATGGTTTTGCTATCTCGGGTGCAACTCTCTTGGTTAAGCCCTTGGTTGGAGCACAAAAGGCAGGCAATAGTCTGACGAGAACATGTTCTGAATCAAAGTAGACACCGTCAGAGATAGCACCGAAATGGAAACAGATCACACGCACACCCTCTCTACAGCTCAGTCAAGAAAAAGATAGAAGAAAGATTAAGTCAGACTATCAAAACCTGTCAAGCGGAAGAACACATGTTCTCTCTCCATTGCTGGCTAGACTGCTATGCGGGCTTGATACAGTTCGCCATTGTGAGCAGCGAGGCAGACACGGCAGGTGAAGGAAGAGGTGCCACTGCAGACCTGAGAGCTGTTAAGCAGTGACTCGGATATGGTCTGTGCGCAAGCACACTAGCGGCAAAAATCCAAGGCCGGACCCACAGGGCACCGCTTGAAATACCTGGCGCCCCTCGCAAATTCTTTGAGCTTTTCTCCCTCCTTCCTCTCCTCGTCTGCACACCGAGATCTATTGCGATCCATCCTGCAAACGTACGAACAATTCCCCCTTTCCTCTGCCTTTCCATCCTCCATTCCATTCCTCGATCAGTTTATCGAGCATCCCATCTAACTCTTGACTTCCAACAGTTTCCATTCGCGAACCTTTTAACACATTTCACACAAACAAACCGTCACCATGGGTGAGTACCACAACCCCGCCCGCGTTGCCGCTCCGCCTTGCATCGCATCAAAGACGTGCATCGCGAGAGCGTCTGCGAGAAGCATAACATGATAACTAACAACAGATCAGGTAAGGAGGAGAAGACTCACATCAACGTGGTCGTCATCGGCCACGTCGACTCCGGCAAGTCGACCACCACCGGCCACTTGATCTACAAGTGCGGTGGTATTGACAAGCGTACCATTGAGAAGTTCGAGAAGGAAGGTATGTATCAATCAGCTGCGCATCACACATCAAACTCCTGCCCTCCCCCCAAAACTACCCTCTCATGCCAGCAGCAATGGCTGCGCTGTGTGCTGTCTCAGCCGCCTGCCCTGTTTCGCCCAACGCACAGTTTGTAATTTTTTTGGTGCGGGGTTCAGCAACCGTCTCGCTCTTATCTGAGATAAACGTGACCAACCCCTGTACACCGCCACCTCAGAACTTCCCATCCCCCACCAACGCACCCATGCACCTTTTAGATAAGCGCTTGATAATGAGCCTGTCGATGCTAACATTACTTTCTTCACAGCTGCTGAGCTCGGCAAGGGTTCCTTCAAGTACGCCTGGGTCCTTGACAAGCTCAAGGCCGAGCGTGAGCGTGGTATCACCATCGACATTGCTCTGTGGAAGTTCGAGACTCCCAAGTACTATGTCACCGTCATTGGTACGTCCCCCCCCCACAATTGCCCCCTCGTGATGCCACGCAGGCGTGGCAGTCTGGTACCCCCTGACTGTTTGCTCCCGTGTTCATGAGCCCTCACTGGTACGATCCTATTCACCCCACAACTCTTGCTGATTCCTGGTTCCTACAGACGCTCCCGGTCACCGTGACTTCATCAAGAACATGATCACTGGTACTTCGCAGGCCGACTGCGCCGTTCTCATCATTGCCTCCGGCACTGGTGAGTTCGAGGCTGGTATCTCCAAGGATGGCCAGACCCGTGAGCACGCTCTGCTCGCCTACACCCTCGGTGTTAGGCAGCTCATCGTTGCTTGCAACAAGATGGACACTGCTGAGTGGAAGGAGGCCCGTTTCGAGGAGATCAAGAAGGAGACCTCCACCTTCATCAAGAAGGTCGGCTACAACCCCAAGACCGTCGCTTTCGTGCCCATCTCCGGCTTCAACGGTGACAACATGATCGAGAAGGAGTCTCTGGACAAGCGTGCCTCTTGGTACAAGGGCTGGAAGAAGTTCGACTCCGCTGGCAAGGAGGTCTCCGGCTGGACCCTCCTCGACGCCATTGACGCTGTCGAGCCCCCCAAGCGTCCCACTGAGAAGCCCCTGCGTCTCCCCCTGCAGGATGTCTACAAGATCGGTGGTATTGGAACTGTGCCTGTCGGCCGTATCGAGACTGGTGTCCTCAAGCCCGGTATGGTCGTTACCTTCGCTCCCTCCAACGTCACCACTGAAGTCAAGTCCGTGGAGATGCACCACGAGCAGCTCACCGAGGGTCTCCCCGGTGACAACGTTGGTTTCAACGTCAAGAACGTCTCCGTCAAGGAGATTCGCCGTGGCAACGTCGCCGGTGACTCCAAGAACGACCCCCCTCTGGGTGCCGCTTCTTTCGCCGCTCAGGTCATCGTCCTGAACCACCCCGGCCAGGTCGGTGCTGGGTACGCCCCAGTCCTCGACTGCCACACTGCCCACATTGCCTGCAAGTTCTCTGAGCTGCTCGAGAAGATCGATCGCCGTACCGGCAAGTCTGTTGAGGCTGCTCCCAAGTTCATCAAGTCTGGTGATGCCGCCATCGTCAAGATGATTCCCTCCAAGCCCATGTGCGTGGAGGCCTTCACTGACTACCCTCCCCTGGGTCGTTTCGCCGTCCGTGACATGCGTCAGACCGTCGCTGTCGGTGTCATCAAGTCCGTCGAGAAGGCTGTTGGCGGTACTGGCAAGGTATGTTAATACTCACATCGTCTCCCTCTTGAGAACAATTGCTAATTACCCCCATCTCCAGGTTACCAAGTCCGCTGCCAAGGCTGGCAAGAAATAAATTGCCCCTACCTTCTGATGAACCCCTGATGAGTAATGCGGTCACACATTCTCATCAGTTCAACCTTCTCCAACCTTATGACACGTTGCTTCGGATCTTTGGTGTTCGTTCCGGGTGCCTGATGAATTCTATGCTGTTGTCTGGGCACATATGAGAGGAAAAACCGTCGGTGATTTCTGCGGTCTGAATGAAAACAGATAGAGGTCAACTCTTAGACGAGATTAGGGTCGCAGTAATCAGGAATTCAGTTGTGTTAACGAATGCTCTCTTGCCACCCTACCATGTCAATGTGATACATGCTCCTGATGGCCGATGAAGCTGCTTTTTACGATGTTTTGAGTGAGGCTCGTGGTTTTTGAATTGTGTGATGCTGTCTGTTGCCCCCGTGTGGGAGGATCAATGCTTGAGTTTGTAAAGAACATATTGGTGTCTCATACAGGCCTAGTATTTCTTTCATCTTAGTAGATCGCCGAGCTCGAACCCCTCCAGAAATTTTGATTTTTGTATAGCATTCTGCGGGGGATGAATTGGCGGAGAGAAGAATTCGACCAGGGACGGCGTTGGTCAATGTGGCTTCCTGGGATATTTGTCGTCTACCAACACCCACCACACTCCGTCACCTTCTGTAAAACCACTCATCATCTATTTGTGGACATGTCTTTTCTTTCTTTCTTTCCTTTTTATTTCATATCTAAAGCCCCTTGTCTACTTGCTACTTTATCCTGTTACAGGATCTTTTTTTTTGGTTTGGCTCCTTGGCCTACTTCGCACCGAGCCACCGGATCGTGGTCCTGATCTCCTTGCCGGCGTCCTTTGTGCGCATCATATTCCCCTCCAGCCCCCTTGCAAGTCTATAGATGGACCGCAGGTACTGTTGCGTGTCTATGCTGTCCGCATCACGGCGCAGCTGCCTATCACCGCTGGGGACGGCATCGAGGCTCAGCTCGGCGCGCCGGCCGCCGCCCTGTCCGGCCTCGATGGAGGTGTAGTTGAGCCGCCAGCCGTTAAAGGTCGTGTTGACCGGGCGGTGCAGTTCTAGGCCGGAGAAGATGTAGGAGGTGGAGCGGAGGGCATTGTAGGTAGGAGACTGGTGGGCCTCGGTATAGGTGGGGAGAGGTTCGGGGGTGGCCTTTGATTTGGACGTCCTCGAACTCGAGGAGCGAGGGCGTGATGCCTTGTCGAGATCTGCGCGAGCTCGCCTGAGCGGCGGGTTCACGAGGAATGGGCTGTCGGCGTCGTCCTCGGGCTGATAGAACATCCACATTGGCAGTGCGAGGTTCTCTAGGCGCGGCGGCGTAACGAGCTTGCCACGGCGCACCTCGAGGCGGGCGTCGGCCAGGAATTGCAAGAGGGGCGCCATGGCTTCCACTTTATGAATCTTGTCGCCGGGCAGCTCGGCGACCAGTCTCTGTGTCACACGGATGTCAACTTGCTCTGCAGGGAGCAGGACGTCGGATACGTGGGTGTGGGAGATGGCACGCAGGGAGTCGATCTCGATAATGTCCTCGTCGGTGGCCTTGATGCGCAGCTCAAGAAAGGGTGCGAGGGGGTCGGAAGGCTGACTGGGATTTTCCGAGTATGGGGTGAAACGCAGGAGAACGAGGCTGGTCATCGATGGTGGTGATTTGTAGGGGACCCAGCCCGGGAGTTCCATACCAGCAAGAGGCGGGATGAGAGGGTGGAGAGCACGTGGAGAACTCGATGGGTCGATGTCGTCGGGAGTTCTACTGTTGAGATCTTGGGCAACGTTGCTAGCATTCAGGTGGAGGATGTGGCCAAAGACTGCGCTCGTCCTGACGTGGAAAGGTAGCCAGCCTGAGGGTGTTGGCTCGGTGGGAGCGGGCTGGACCACTTCCTCCTGTGCCCTTGGAAAGGTCAATGGAACCCCTGCCAGCGATTTGTAGAATTCGTCGTGCTTGGCTTTGAGCGTCGACATGGGTAGGATGAGGTCTTCTGGCGTGGCCTGCACTTTGTACTTTATAATGCTCTCGTCCAACGGCCACGTTGTGGTCATGGTTTGTGCTTCTGTGTTGAGGGGAAGACAGAGCCGAGCCCATCTCTGATGTCTGTCCGACCAGGACAGCTTCTCTTTGCCACCGATGGCATCGACCAACCTGCCCTCGCCTTTCGTATTAGGGTAGATGGCCAGGGCTCTGCCTGTTCTGACAGAGGCAGTCGTCGCCTGTAACAGGCGGAAGACGACATCGCCTGAATCTTCCAAAGCAGATTCAGTCTCACCTCTGATGTGGATCCAGGTAACGATGAGCTATCGATGGATTGTTAGAGTATTGCCGAAATTCGTACCTCACAGCCAAGGGCTCTCTCTTGCTTACCTCTTTTTGTTCTTCATTCAACTCCACAGCGGTGTGAGTGGCTTTGCTCACGTCCTCGATCATGCTGGTGCTGACCTTTTCCACAATACTGCTCTCCATCTTGAATCTCTTCGTCTTCATTTTTTGTAGCGTTTCGTTGATTGCTGACAAGCAGGCCTCAGCAATGACTTTCGGAGCCAAAATTCGAATTATCCTCTTTGACCTAATGACCTGGATCGATCTTCCAGGCCCGTCGCCGAGGTGAACTCGGGCGATATGCTGCAGCCAACGCTGAGCGCCCACTACAGAAGACAGTCTCATTAGTCTCAGCAAGCACATGTCCGTAGCTACGCAGCAGCACTTACATGTGAGGAGCTTGAACTCCAGATCCCTGATGCGGAGTTCCAGCACACCAGGGCCATCCATCAATTCCTGCGCCGAGATGCCCCAGCACTCGCGCATCAGCTGCATCGTCAGGCGCTGTTTATGTCGCATAGACTTGAGTATATAGCCTTTCAGTTGCGGATCGACGTCCTGCAGGGCATTCGCAGTCTCTGGTGTCCATTGTGTTTGCTCGAGCGTCCATGGCTGTGGTTTCAACAGCTCAGGCAGGACGCCGAAGAAAGGGCTCTCGTCACCCTCCGCCAACCGCCGATGATGGCGTTCAACATAACCCTGGAGCTGGGGAACAGTGAAGCCTTTCATCAAATCCTCATGAACCCGTTTGAACTCATTGGTTGGCAATATTCTGTGTTGCGGTCGCAACTCGTCAATATTCTCCAGGACGATGTCCAAACTCAGCCCCTCCTCTTGGTCGATGTTTTCTTCGATCTGCATGGCTTGATCAGCCGCCTCGATGTCTTCTTTCATTATCCTCCGCTTCCAGTCGCCCTCTTCCCTCAAGACAATAATCTCGGCTTCCTTCCCGAGTGTGGCCACCGACAGCTTGGCCCTGTCTTCTCGAAGTAAGGTATTGCCCTTCCGGTATGCGTTCGCTTTGGGCGTTGGTGGTTGCTTGGGCTCACGACCTGTGACTTTCCGAACAAATAGCGAATCACCAACAACATCTACCCTAGTGTCGCTATCTTCCAGAGATTCAGTCTCGGGAAGGCTGTCCAGGCGCGCAGGCGCAGGCGCCTGAGGGGGCTGCTCTGCATCGTTGATCGGGGTCTCGTTGAGGTTCTCTTTTTGCGTCTTAATCGGCTCTTTTCGGGGGAAGATTGGTCGGTGAGGGCGGGCCTTTTCGTTATGGCTTTGCTGGGTCAGAATTGCAACCAGATCCTCCTCCTGGCGCCTCGTTGCCTCAGAGGCAAATCGCCGTCTCCGAACACGACTTTGCGGTCGAGCCTGCGTTGAGGCGGCGACGGCGGGAGTGGCCCGGCGGCTAACGGCGCGCAGTTGGCATCCAATACAGATGGAGCCACCTGCTACCGAAGGGGAGAACATCAAGACAGGTTCATGAGGTGTGGAAACGTCATTCCCTGGCGTCGAAGTTGGGGGGGTCGAAAGGCTATTCGCAGCTTTTCATGGCATGCGCGGGTCGAAGGAAAAATCTCAATGATTTTTTTCTTTGCCGGGGGCAATGACAGCCGAATACAGGGGCAAGGATCGGCCCGCAGCAGCGCGTACAGGGATCTTTCACACTCAAGGCAGTCGCGTCTCCCATTCAAGGCGCTGAGCATACTGACAGCGCCCTGGAAGAATTGGTCTCAGCCTTCTGACGAGGTTTGCGATCCGAATCTTCCAACCCTGTGAAGACTGTCGACTCCAAATCTTCCCTGACTCGTCTTTTGCCTTGCAAAATGCCACCATCTGCTAGAAGGTCTCGTCGTGTGAGCTGCCATCTCAGTCAAATGATTGTTTCCCAGTCCAGCTAATCAATCCATTCACACAGGCTGTCGACGACGAGGAAGAGGAGTCTGAAGAGGAGCAGAGGCCTAGGCAGCGGCCGCGTATGTCCTTCGATCCAATCGAGCATGAACAGTCGGAGAATCACGAGGAGGAGGAGGGGGACGGGGAGGATGAAGTGGAAACCGAACACCACCGGCGACAATCTCAAACACCAGAGACAGAGGACGACGCGTTGATCCGAGAGCTCGTCAGATATGCCATAGCCTGTGATTTTGCCCGATTACCAATACGAAGAGAGGGGATCAAAGAGAAGGTTCTAGGGCGCGGAAATCGATCATTCAGGAGGATCTTCCAGGGAGCTCAGGAAAGGCTCCGCCATGTCCTCGGGATGGAGATGGTCGAACTGCCCGTCAAAGAGAAACTGACCAAGGAGGATAAGAGAAAAGGCGAGTTCTCCTCATCTGCCCCAATTGAGATCAGAAACCCTCACACGGATGCTAATAGCTTGTCTTCCTCTATACAGCCATCAAGTCCCAAAGCAAGATCGTCCCATCTAACTCGTACGTCCTTGTCTCGATACTTCCCAAAGCCTACAAGACCCCCAAGATCCTCGCCCCCTCACGACTCATCTCGGCCGACGAGGAAGCCGCCTATGTCGGTTTCTACACTCTCATCGTCTCTCTCGTTCGTATCAGTGGCGGGGAGGTGAGTGATTCGGTGCTGAAGCGCCACCTGCGGCGCCTCAACGCCGAGACCAACGCGTTCGCCGATCATAAGACGGAAGACATTCTCGCGAAGCTGCAGAGGCAGGGATACCTGGTGAGGACTGGTGACAGACAGGCGCAGCAGCATGGCGAGGCGGACTCAACCACGACCTGGTTTATCGGGCCGAGAGGGAAGGTAGAGTTGGACGACGAGGCCGTGGCGGGCATGATCAGGGAGGTCTGGGACCCCGCGACCGACGCCGACGCCGACGAGCTGGAGGAGAAGTTAGCAAATACCCTGGACATACAGACGGGACAAAGCAGTGAAGACAGCGTGGACGATGCCCATGAGAATGAGAACAGGTTGGGTTCCACGAGCGACACTGAAGAGCATGGCGGACCGAGCTTCAGGGCACCTAATCGGCTCACATCTCTCGAGTAACGCGAGTACTAGAAACAGACGAAGGCGTCAGACAAATGCCTCGGAGGCACAGGATTAGCAAGAGCGACGCGAACGAAGCTGTATTGATTCTGCTCTAGTGTCCGCGTCGGTGGAAAACCGATCGACGGGCTGGCGGCTTTTTGTTGCTATATAGGATACAACCAACAATGATACCCTTTTATTTGGCCTCGAATCATCTGCGCACCATTGCGTCAACACCCAATGACACCACACAACAGGTGGACCGCAAGGACTGATCTTCGTCGTATTTCAACAACGGAGCTTCCTGCGATCCGTGGCGCACATGACAACATAGCGGCGCTGTTTTTGGGGTTTTTTTTGGGGGGGCTATTTTCTTCCGCAAGCCGTATCGTACAGCCGCAACCATTTTGAGCGCGTCGCACGCCTCGATGTTCCGAGGGGAACAATCATAAGGGTAAGACTCTTTTTTAATCTAACACCTAATCCAGCATTGGAATCCTCAAGTGCCACCTCCCTGCTGCTGTTGTGAGGCAGGCAGCGCGAGGAGCTCATCCTCCCTTGGTGGTGGAGGGCCCACGGGCTGGACCATCTGGCGGATGAGCTGCGCCCTCGCCTTGGCCATGGGCTCGTTCTGCGCGAGGGACATGTAGGCTAGAAGAGGCGTGTGCCCGACGATGCTGGTCTTGGTGTCGCGGTGAATGTTCGTCTTCCACTCCCAGCTTGTCGTGTCCGGGTGGCCGGTGCCGATGTACTTGGCCTGCAGGCGCTCGAGCTCCTGCTGGGTGCGGAGCTTGTCGGCCTGTAGAGAAGAAGAACGGAGCCTTGTCGTCAGCAATCACTTGTAGAAATGGAAGGGAGAGGGGACGAGATGGGAAGGGAAGGGAGGGGTGGCATACCATCTTGACCTATCTTCACACACGCGCGTTGTTGCTGGGTTGCCAGTATTGCTGAGGCTCAGAGGCAAGTTAATTGGTAGATTGCGCTGACCCAGTTGTTCTGTTTGGCTAGTCAAGGTTGTACTCGGCTAATTCCATAGTGGGAAAAGCTGTACATATTTAGATGCATGCACCCCGCTATATTCATTCAGAGTTGTTAAATTCGGCACATTTGAACAAAAACCACACAGCAGTACACTCTTCTGAAATGGATCAAAAACAGACTGTAGATGGTTCTGGAGAAGAGCATCTTATGAGGCATACATTCTCTGCCATGCATGCTCCTGTGAGCAGGGTTCTATGTTGGAGGTGAGACGCACAAAGACCAACCCTTCAAACTCAACCCAAGGCCACACCTGTTATTCCAGTCATGCTCCAGCCGGAAAGACTAGTCATCCTGTAGCTTCCCAAGGCATTTTCATCCTTCCCACAGTTTCCGCCATACGCCAATATACAACGCCGCAGTAATGTACAGATGCCTCCTGCCAGTGAGAGCGTCAAGGGGACGACATCACCGTCACGAACCTTTTGCGGCCGGTACGCATAGCCTCGTTTTGCCTCGATGAGGGAGATGTAGTGTTGAGACAGGACCAATAATAGAGTCCACGAAAGCAAATGTCAGTTGAAACTGTCGGGGCAGCGGAAACAACGTCAGCAAGTCCGTCTCCACCAAAGGCGCAACAGAGAGAAACATGGAAAAGCGCGACCGTGTGTACGTACCCCTGTTCCTTCTGGCGGACGATGTCGCCTTTCCCGCCCTTTTGCTTGCCCTGGATACTTGTCAGTGCTATTCCACGACCTTGGTTGGTGTCTGCAGCCGACATACCGACAGGCCCGCCTCCACAACCAACTTGTCCATCTCAAAGAACTGGCTGACCACCGTTTGCCGCTGTGGAAGAAAATGTCAGCCCCGTCATTTCTATACACATACACGTTCGAGGAGGCCATGTATATGGCAGAGACAGCAGGCTTCAGCGCACCTTCAGCATCTGCAACTCCTTCAGGCCTTTCTGTATCAGCTCCTGAACCTGTCTCGAGTCCTCCACGTTCTTGTTCTCTCGAAAAGCATCCTGTGTCCGCCTCTTCGCGTATTCTCTGAAGTTATACGATGCGAACTGTTCGCCCTGTCGGAGGAGCTGGCGATACTGTGTTATTTCATCGTTAATATGAGGACCTTGAACCCGCCGTGTACCTCCAGGGCGAAATTCTGCTCTGCCCCCCCCCCCTCTTCGCCGATGTCGCCTCGAGAGGAGAGCAACGGAATCGAAGAAATACTTACCAAGGATTTGACCTGGTGGGCCGAGTCGCCCTTGAGCGACGACGATAATGACATGGCGAAAGGCTAGTTTTGGCGCATCGAGAAGGGAGTGGTGGAAGTGGGAGGGACAGGGAGGAAGATCTGGGGCGGCAAGTAGGCCTTTCGAGCTTTGATGCCGCGGGTTCAGAATAAATTCGGACGCGGCGTAATGATGTAACACTTGCCGATGCCGAGTGGCCGACCAAAACAAAAAAAGAAAAAAGTTCGGCCTTTCCGACCTGCAATACGGCTTTGAGGGATTAGTCTATTTTTCCAGCCACAGAAGACCCCCGATAATTACATACTTGCTGGGCCCGCGATCCTCAGCACTCTCAACCATTTTCGAGAGAGGCTATCGATTCATTCATGCACAACCAGGCACAGTGGAGACAATCGTACAGAAGCCCACAGGATATTAATTAGGTTAATTACATCTTATTTAGATGGCTTATCTGTTAAGACTAATTTTCGCTTGGATTATGCGATGTATTATGGCCATATCGTCTCGGTCGCCTCGATGACATTCTTGTGCTGGAACGCACTGAGGAGATCTTTCAGAGATGCCAGATGAGAACGGATGTTCTGAGGGTGATATTTCGTTTTACTGTCGTCGGCGAAATGGAGAGCGCTCGCGTCCCTGTCAGCATCGAGATTTCGTTGCTTCCGTTCAGGAAAGTGAACGCCTTCTCTGTGTCTCTGGAAGTTAAGGTCCGCGCACCGCACAGAGCAGTACACGGAACCCTTCCTGAAATCATTTAAGCATTCCTTGCACAGGAAGGGCCCTGACCCGTCCATATCCATCTCAGTGTCCTCGTCCACAAGCTGCACGCAATTTTCACCACCGGCACAATCATGTGTCGTCTCCACGTGAGATTTCTGTTCTCTCTCGGTCAGCTCCATATATGTCTTTTGGAGAGAGGGGGGGGGGGAGGATGAAGGGGTAGGAGGAGGCTTACCAATCCGTGGTTACCAGAGAAACATGTAGATGAGCAAAATACTGTTGGTTTTGCTCGGACGCCACCTTCGACCAGGACTTGACACAGCGGACAGATCATGTAGTCCTGCAGATCAGGATTTCTGCCACAAGTGTGACATGGTGGTTGTTCGTACATCTCGTCGGGGATCTGCGGCGGCTTTGGTTGGCTGTCCTTCCGTCCGGTCGCCTTCTTGGACTTCTGCAGCTCGTGTGCGTTTTTGGCCCTGCGGAGCTCTTCGGCCCGCTGTCTGTGCTGTTCCTTCTGTCCCTGCGCCCCTATGCTAGAGCGTCGGTCCACCGAGATCTTGTTGATAATCTCGTCCATGGTCGCCCCCTCCTGCAGCCTCTGAAGATACGTCTGGATTTTGGCTGACGCTTTCTCGTCCGAGGTCTCTTGGAAAAAGGTCTCCTTGTAGACCTGGATTCTGGCCTCTGGCGTCGTGACCTCCACGAGACGATCCAGAACTCTGTCTGCCTCCTCTTCCTCTTCCTTCTTCTTGGTGCTGGCCTCACCATTGGTCGTGCCCGGACTCCTTAAGGCCTCCCTCACTTCTGACACGACCTGCTCGAACTCGACTCCTTTCGTGCCGATCTTGTCCAACACGTCCTTCTTTTCCAGCAGTTCCCGTAGAGCCTTCCCGATGCTGGGTGACGCCCTCACCTGCTGCTCGTACCACCGCCGCCTCTCCAAGTCGATGCGCGCATCGATCCCTTCAAGATCGCCTTCATACTCGCGCGCGGATGCAAAAAGCCTGTCCAGGTCCCGCAGCAGGCCGTCGCGCCCAGAGAACCACTCGCGTGGCGCATCATCACTGGGGGCCAAATATCTGCTGCGCATACGGTCGATGACCCTCCCATAGCACTCGCGACACTCCAGCACATGTTTGTATCGCGAGTGGTCGCGCGCGCATGCAGCGGTGAGCTGCGACACGTCCTCTGCGCATCGAGCGTGCTGCGCCCGCTGGACGGCAAGGTAGTCCCATGCCTCAGTCATGACAAAAAGCTCAAGACTGGTAGAACCTTGGAAAGGCACCAATGTGAGCGGATATCCCAAAACGGACGACCTCGTAGAGTCGGCCTAGTTCCGGTTCGCGATCGAGTGGCAAAGCTATCCCCTGCAGTGATCGGATTGTCGCAATCTCGCAGTAAACCAGGCAGCTCCCAGAGTGTCCACTGCCAATGAAGATGGCGTTCAAATAGGGCTTTTCTGCCAGTCGAAGGCACCCATATAATCAGGGAAACCAGTCTATTTGTAGTTATTGTCTGATTTGCGGTTGTGAAGAATCGCGCATCCGGATGAAAGAGAAGGCTCTATGCGCGATGAAGCGTCGTGCGCAAGGCCGGGGGCGGGGGCGCTGAAGGGAGATTGGACGCCTCCTTGTGGTTTTGATTGTCAGATTCGGAGATCTGCCGGAGAGGTTACAAAGACTGCCCGCGGTCTTATGATAATTGAGACCAAGAGAAAAGTCGCCACAAGAGGTTTATGTTTGGCAAGATTGATGTTCGAAGTGAGATCTCGGAACTTGAGGCGCGTTCAAAATCAAGGGTTAGGGCGCGAGGGACCCCCCTGTCTGAGCCTTACTGTACCTAGCGCGAACGTCAGCTGCAGCCGCTAGCAATTAGCAAGGAACATCACCAACCTGCGCGAGCTGCTACTGCGACGCGACTTTCCACATCATCATCCTCTCGTCGATTGCCCGAGTCCCATTGCCCCCAGCCCCACCCTTTTCGTTACGGTTTCTACTTCGTTGTGCGTATTGCTTGATGCTTCAGCACCGCACGGATCTCGCCAGGCTCGACGCAGGGCCAATTCAACGACTCATCCTCGAATAACACCAAACGACTTCGATTCTGTTCAGCAAAACTACCTCCCTCTCGCGCTTGTGCGCGTAGGATTCTACTTTACAGTGTGACGCATTCTCTACCGAAAGCCTGATACGAAGAGGAAGAGTTACAACAATGGCGCCTAGTGTGAGTGTATTAGATGGATGATCAACACCTAATATACCCGGTACCGCTCTGAAGCTGATGATTGAGGGCGCATTGCAGTACAGGACCAACCCGAACACCAGACGTGGTAACCGAGGCGGTTTCCCAGAGCATGACGACTTCGAAGGTACCAAACCAGCGACCATCCACTGCTACCCTGTGTTCTCCACCCCCTTTCCAGCCGAGCTGGTGTATCTTGAGGGCCAGAAACAATTAGCCCCACGAGCAACCAAAGGTTGACCATGAGTTTGCAGGACTTCCGGTTCGACAATGGCGCAAGACGGAAATCACCATCGCACCCCCTCAGGAGACCGAGGAATCCAAAAAGAATGACCGCTGGGCGGTGGAGCTTCCGCACGGCATGCCAAAGGACTCGGAGCAGCTTCCCGCCCACAGCTTGGCCTTGCTCAGGGCGGCACGGTCTGGACGCCTTTACAAACGTCCAGCCCCCGATGACGAAGATGGCGACGGAGATGGCCTCCCTGGTGATAAGAGCGACAGGAAAGGGACCGGTAGTCATGAAGGCTACAGGGCCAAGGTCTGGAAGCAAGTGCCCCGAAATACCGAGGGTCCGACCATTTCGTATCTGGCCAAGAGGAAGCCAGGCACTATCACTCTGCCTTCCAAAGCACTGGCGCTGCAGACCACTGGCCCGACCATCACCATGGCTATTGTGAAGCGGAACGATGCGGCTGGGAATTCATACACACAGGAGGTGACGATCGCCCCTGGTCAGCAAATCGAGGGCGAGATCATCTCGACGAGTGTCATCCCCGCGCCTGAGCAGCCAGGGACTGCATCTGCAGCAGGTACACCTGCGCGGAGGAAGCCCCCAATCCCTCAGAAAAAGAAGGGTCGTGGACGCGGTCGGGGCCGAGGTCGTGGCAAGATCCCGCTGCCTAACCCCAGCATACGTCCAGAGCCGCAAGGTAGCACTGGTATGGATGGCGTGGCCGAGACCAAGAGCGATGCCACTGATCCTAATGTGAGTTGCGTCCTGTTCATCTGTCGAAACCGCTTCCAGAGGTGGCTGACCAGCAGTTGCAGGGTGTCAAGATTGAGCCGTTCGAACACGACAAGAGTGGCCAGGATGTTGAGATGATGGACTCACCTGCGGTTGACGAAGACGGCGACGAAGGGGAGGGGGATGGTGACGACGATGAAGAGGGCGAAGGAGACGATAGTGTGACACCTGCTGAGAACGACGACCATGAGATGGAGGATGCTCCCTCCCTACCACTGTCGAGTGCTCCCCCAGATGCCGCTCTCACATCAACAGCGCCAGCCCCGGATGCCTCAGATTCGATCCTAAACTTGGCAGTTCCTCCACCGAAGCCTCTGGGCGCCGATGGTCCCGGGATTCAAGGCAGTCCCCTCAAAAATGTGATAGTGCCATCTCCCGCGGAGCCGTCGCCTCACATCTCACCCATCGCGGCTCCATCGCCTCCAAGTGCTCCTGGCCTGTCAGAAGTCCCTGGAGAGCCGACACTAGGCCTTCGACCATCACCTATTGAGAGCAAAGACCTCCAGACTGCAGTGCCAGAGTCGATTGCCGAGGCCATCGTTGAAGACCCTCCGGAGCCTGCAGAAGCGGCGGCTCCGACGTCCATCCAGCCAGCTCCCGAAGAGACACCTGGCGTTGGCATTGTCGCGATTACTGCTGCTCAGGAACCTGAAGCACCAGCTGCACCGATACCAGACCAGCCGGCCGTGCCACCAGAGGCCGTCGAGCAACCTTCACTGCCTGTTGAGGAAGCCCAGCAGGCCACACCCTCCACAGCTGATGTCCCACTGCCCACGAGCGAGGAGCCAATGCCAGGCCAGGTTCCAGAAGTTGAGTCTGCGGAGGAACCCCCTAGATCATCCGCGGGCCCGTTCAAGGAAGAGTCTACAGAACCGGCCACAAAAGTGTCCACGGAACCGCCCACAGAATTGCCTACGGAAGTGCCTACGGAAGTGCCTACGGAAGTGCCTACGGAAGTGCCTACGGAAGTGCCTACGGAAGTGCCTATGGACGTGCCTATGGACGCCCCTACGGACGTGCCTACGGATTTGCCTAAGGATGTGCCTACGGATGTGCCTACGGACGTGCCAACGGGCGTGCCTACGGATGTGCCTACGGAAGTACCTGCAGCAGCGCCTGCGGAACCGCTTACGCAACTGCCCGCAGAACCAATACCGGCCGAACCTCCAGCGCCAGTAGAGACTCCAACTATTGACACGAAAGCTCCTGCTGAGGACAGCATCGATAATGGACCTGATCTTCTTGGCCCTCTCGATGCCGCATTGACCCGGCAAGCGGAGGAGGATGCGCCCTCAGCTTCGGCGCCAACCATAGCACCAGCTGAGGAAGTGCCGCCGAAGCAGGAAGAGGCAGCGCAAGAGGGTGGTCTGGGCGGCGAAGAGTAGAGCTTGGCGCTGCCTCCACCGCCGAGGCGGAAGAACCGGATATATGGGACCTTCTCGTTTACATGTTGGAACGCTCAGACGTGGAGGGAAACTCCGCCAGGCCCATAATGGTGCATAGGAGTCGTAATGAGCTGGAAGCATGAATGCTCTGCGAAGGGTCACTTTCTTCATGATGGAAACAGCGTTCTGAGTACACTAGGACAGCTGTTCAGCTGCTCCCAGCGCAAAAAGCGTGTTACTACATAAGCTAGGAACATGATGGAGGTCTATATTGCTTCTCTGAACGAATGAATGTATCATTAAAATGACAAGAGTATTGTGAAGAAATGCAAGACACTCGTTGATTTCCGCTTCTAATGTGATACTTGACGAAGTGTTGCTGATCTGTTCAAAATGAAGAATAATCATGGGACATCATAAAGCCTTTTCTTTTGTTGATGACAAAACGCACAACAACATACTGGATTGATGGTAGTGGTTCCAATCGCGTGTGTTATTAAAAATCGTCACCGAGACTATCAACTACATGCTTACTTAATGCTTGAGTACTTACTCAGTATGCGCCCTTTGAGTGTTCCCTCATCCATCCGCCATGTGAGGCTGACAAACACAAGACAAAAAAAGGTACGACCCGTTCCCCCTTCTCCTTCTCCCAAAAGGGCATGTCCAACCCCCAAAGTCCTGCACTGGGGAGAGTATAATACATGGTTAAATGAATAATAAATAAATAAAAACAGAAGAGAAAAAACAGCCGCAGCCGCGCGCCTCTTCTCACAACACCCTCAAGAGACAACCCCAACACACCTTTTTCCCCTCCCTCCCCCCAATCTTTTTTTCCCTTTTCTGAAAAAGGGGCCCCCACTCACCACAGTGCCGTCCCGCCGCAAACATTGGCACTGTATGGCGCCATCGAGCCCAAATATGCATGATTGCCGATAACCGTGCAGCCGACAGATGCGGCTCTGTCGTCGCATGGGGACCGGGGCCGACACCCGCCAGACCCACCGCCGACGTCCTCTCCTTTCCGTTTGCCGCCACGGGAAAGCCCTCACAGCGCTTTCCCTCCTCCTTGCCTGCTGCTCCCCCGCCAGACGAACCGCTTCCCGAACCGATCCGCGCCGCAGCTGTTTCTTCCGGTGGCTTATTCAGAGAGGGGAGGGTTACGAAGGAGAGAGAGAGACACTACACGGTAGAGAGAAGGTTGTGTGTGTGTGTGAGAACCCGAACCCTGGGACGCTTGGTGGGACTTGCGACACAAGTTGGAAGACCTCGTCGATTTGGGAGGAGGGAGGAGCGACCTGAAGCTGGCTGTTTGATGGCTGTTTACCTGTCGTCACTGAATGGGTTATAGGGGATTATTGGCAAGTAGTTCCAATTTCATTCTTTGGAAATAAGACTTTTTTTTTTTTTTTTTCCAATTGAAAATGTTGTCATTGACTGCTCTCTATCTATTTTTGATAGCCCTTTTAATGTATGCCCAAATGCTTTTTGCCATACAACAAAGTCTGGTTGGATGGCAAAAGGGGAATAAACAACAATACACAGAACGTGCTGCCTCCAACGCCAAGCAATGAAATCCCATATGGTTTTTTCCCCCCAGTACCCCAAAAGAAGAAAAGTAGAAGAGAAAGAAGAAGAAGAAAACCCCGTGTCCCCTTTTTCTTTCGACAAGCCGATAAGGGCGACCGCTCATAATTTCATCAGATGATTCCTTTGTCCCCCATCTCGTCATCCTATGACGAGACCTGGATGGCGGATGCATCGTGACTGCTACCGCTGGTGCTGATGCGCTCCTGGTTCTGCTGAAACGCCTGGGCCATCTCCTCCTCGCGGCGCTTCTGCTCCATCTCCTCGAGGTACTGGGCATACCTGCTCTTCTGGTTGTGGATGCCGCACTCGGTCTTGGCCTGGCCCTTCCACCGGCCCGCGCGCTCGTCCTCGCCCGCGGCCACGGGGCTCGTCGAGTGCCAGTCGCCGACGCTCTTGTAGCCCCTGTCGAGGAGGGCGTTGTAGGGAACGTCATTGTCCTTGATGTAGCGGTGGACCTGGTCAAAGTTCCAGGCGACGAGCGGGTTGATCTTGACCACGCCGCGCTCCTCGTCCACCTCGATGACGGGGATCTGGTCGCGCTGGCCCCCTTGCGACCGCCGCCGGCCCGTCAGCACCGCCGCCACGTTGAGCTCCGTGTACGCGCGCTGCTGCGGCTCTACCTTGGCGTACCAGTCGTACATCTCGGCGCTGGTCTCCCACGACCGCTCGCCAAAGATGGCCTCGAACTCCTCGACCGTGTTGCAGCCGTCCGGCTTGAAGACGTGCACTTTTGTGTTGCTGTAACGCTGCCGCACGCGGTCGACAAGGTCGAGCGTCTCCTGGAAGTGGTACAGCGTGTCTAGGAAGACGACGTCGACGGGGCGCGCGTCCTCGGCCTCCAGCTTAGACAGCATGTCCAGCGTTACCAGGCCTGTCAGGCCAAAGGCGGTCGACTGGTACAGGTTGGGGAAGAGGATCTTGCAGAACCGCAGGATGTCCTGGGGGTGCATGGTCTCCAGGCGGGCGTTGAGCCACTTGAGGTGGTAAGGGGTGAAGGTCACCGCCGGGAGGGTCATGGTGGATGATGTGGCCGAGGCGTAGCCCGACTCGAGGTCGTCGGCCGACGAGGTGTCCGATTTTGTGTCGAGGCCGTTTAGGCGAGGCGATGCCTCTGCTGAGGATGTGTGTGAGTGGGTGTAGATGCCCATGTTGTCTGAGAGGAGGTTTGTGTGGTGATGATGAGATCGTGTGTTATGGTGTTTATACACCACTAGAGGAAGCTGCCTTCAAAACCAGTGCTGGGCTGTGTGTGTCGAGAGAGTTTGTTGAGGGGTATATATGTGTGTGTATATATTTTCGAAGTACTCGAGGGTTGAAGTCTCGAGCTCTTTCTAATGAGGGAAAGCCGCAGGTCCTTTACTTGATGGGCAGGAGCAACACGTTCCTCAAAGGAGGGCAGGTTTATAAGCAGAAGCGGGCGGAAGGAAGATTGCAAAGATGTTTGTGTTGGTGCAAGTTGTGGAGGAGAAAGGGAGGTGTGAGTGTGTGTGTGTTTGTAATACCAAGGAGGGAACAGAAGAAGAAAAGCAGGAGAAGCAGCAGCAGCAGGACCTTTGAAAGATATTTCTCGGCCGCCCTGGGTCCGTCCTTCTTACAAACCAACCAGCTCAGGCTTGGGAGGGAATTGCGGCATCGCACATCATACAAAACGGAACGACGGGATACCTTGGCTCCTAATGCCTTGCCTGGGGCCCTTGAATGGCGGCCATCTCTCAGTCCTAGTCCTCCGTGTCATTGTCCCCTCCTCTGGACCCCCGTCTCTACCACCCATTCGTCCTTCATCAAGCACACCCAGGGCATGGCTCACAGCCCGACGGCCCATTATTAATCGCAACCTGACTCCTGTTGACACTGTCCCCCCCCCCCCTCCCCTCCCGAGGTCATCTCACTCTCCCACTTTCTCTCTCTTTCTCGACGCGAGGACGGAGAGAAGAGGGCTGCCCTACTGGTACAAGGAGACTACCTCGAGGGGACTACCTCATGTGGAGGGGCCCCAGGACCAACTGGGGATTGCGCCATTCGACGCTTTGGGGCAGGGCAAAGAAGGCCATCTGGTATGTCAAACGGATGATCCGCCCATGTAAGTGCCTGATATAAGCCATCGATGGTGCAATCCGCGCTATTCCTTTCGTGATCAGGGCCGGGCTCTCATTGGTCCTCAGGACGAAAAATTGTGACGGTACCTGACAGTGACATGCTTGTGCCTTCCAGAGGAACGAGCGTGGCGGCTGGTTCTTTTGTTTTTTGGGCATTAGACCCGCAGGCTGTCATGGCTCGGACAGGAAGTCCATCAGTCAACAAGATCCGTCCTCTGCCCTTCCAACTGCCGGATGGTTCGCATCCTGCTGGCTGTTTGAGTGAGGTTGAGGTACATGTCCCGCAAAGTTACTCCCCCCCCCCAGGATTAGTCGTCGACCAAGGGTTGCGGGAAGGCTGAAAGGGATGGCGGGGCTCGACTGCGTCTAACAGAAAACAGACGACAGGGGAGGGCAGGTGCCCCACCATACTAAATCTTCTTTCTCTCTTGGGGCCTGACATAGCACGAACCCATACATCTGTTGTACCTAAGTATCACTGTGTGAAGTCCACAGAAACTTTCTCTTGGACGCTCCCGGCAGAGACACCTCCCCCCTTGTCCCTGCCAAAAAACGCCCAAGCGCCTTCCCAAACACCGCACTGTCCTTAGCCATGTAAGAGCCTAGAAATGTGTGGCTCTATTAGATAATCACGCTTGCAAATCGATTCATCCTGGATCCAGAATCTTCGCTGTGCCCGCCAGCCAGCGCGCCCTATACTGACAGGAGTGAATGACTACTACTTTGCCATGACATGGGGCAGGGCGCCACACGCGCATCTTACCTCTTCAACGTCATCCCAGATTTTCCCACCTTCTCGACGTCATGAAGAAATCTGTCAAGGCTACAGATCACAGTACCTGAAGTAGCACGCAGGAAGGGCAGAGACAGACTAGCTACGACCCCAGACCCCCCCCCCCCTTCCTTTCTCCTTTCGATTCTTCTCTTGTGTTTCCCCAGACGTTGATTGCCCAACAACTTGTGCGAGTGCGTGCGTACCTGTGGCACCTCCGTTTCTCCGGCCGGATTAATCTCGCGCAGGATCGTGTTGTGATTCTGGTCAGGATGACAACACCGCCTCAGCCGGTGAGCCGTGCTTTCTTTTCATCTGCCTATCTCTCTCTCTTTTGATGACACGCAGATACATGTCGCACGGCAGGGAGGAGGTCAGCACACAGCATCGGTTGGTTCTCGTGCCCTGATACGCGTGAGAGCCAAGGTCAGACAAGAAGATTTGTCCGCAGGGGTGGTTGCGAACGACGGCCTTCTTATGGCGAGCTTGCTTCTCTTCACATCACCGGGCGGTGAATATATACCAATTTTGCTTTTCTGGCAAAACTTCCTCCCATGTTCCCTACCCTCACGAGTTAGCGGTCCCCAGTCTGAAATGAGAGAGCGCCCCCGGTCTTGGCTTGTTCCCCATGGTCCCGAGTGTCTGGGCATTGTGAGTAGCTTGCTAGTAGAGCTTCTAGGCGCCCCCTCCAACCCCACCCCCAACCTTTGTTCGTGATGCCGCTTCAACTCTTTGGGAGGAAAGAGGTAAGAGATTACATTCTTTTTGGCTTGCTGGTACCTGGGCAAATGTCAAGGGGAAAGACCTGTGCTCATCCAATGAAGTTCGTGGCGTATTATGACAGCATATTGCTTTTCTTGTCCTTCGCCACGACGCTGAGTTCGCTAAGCCAAGCATGCTGCCTGATTATCCGGCCTAGCCCAGTCCAAGGACAAAGAGCGCAAGGCACGACTAGTACGATGTGGCCAAGCAACTGGGATAAACCAAATGGGTGACGAGATTGAGGGTCGGGGCGGGGGAGATTGTCGTTCTGATATACATAATACGGACTCATGCGTAGAGGCAATATGGGTAAACTGCCCAGGAAGCTTGGGTTTACACAGCCACACAAGAGTCTCACTCACTGCCTACATATCTGTAATCATGGATTGGATACCGGAATTTGTAGAATCAGTTATCGCCTGGAACCAAAGGTGCTTGGAAGACTTGATGGATATCTTTTCAAGCTACCCGATCATTAGACAAACCACGGCAAGCTACTGACCCTGTCGCTCTCTCGCGCAGCCTGGACTACCTAATGACGCTCAAAACAAGACAGCCAACTCAATTCGTTTCTCCATGATTCCTGCTATCACCTGGGCTCTACGGAACAAGCAATCATGTCTCAATGGCCGCAGGTGCGCGTAGAACCCTCGCGAGTACTATAGCAGCAGCCCCCCGCTGGGCTTGGCAGATCTGCTCACAGCAACATCAATTGAACCGGGTCACCGCATGGCAGACCGTCAATACTTGGCGCAGCACTTCACCTGACCTGGTGAGAGTTGTAGGTTACGTCGTGGTATGGATAGGACGAAATTTCGACATACATATATAAGAGGGAAGGGAGGCTATGGCCAATCTTCAGTATCGTCATGGAAGATATGCTGCCAGTTTAGAACGCTTCTGCAGGTTCATTGGAGACAAGGGAAGAAAACCGCCGACGAAGAAAGGAAAAAGGAAGGGCGTCAAAATTAAACCCGCGAACTTGATACATAAGGCCAGCACGGCGGGTTCAAGTGTTTGGATGGGTTCTACACTGTTAGTCACATATCCATTCACCCAGTATTGGAAGTAAATTGTCGTTTCCGTTTTCCGCCGACATCGGGCAATTTTGGGGAAGCTGGAATTTGGAACGACGGGAAATCGGGGTCGTGTCGCGGGTTGGCCCGAGGTGGCCCATGCTTCTGCGGAGGTATTTTCTTAGGTGAGGTACTCGGCAAAATACAGTAGGCCAGCAAAAAAAAACAGAAGCCCAGGAAAAAATAGAGAGGTGTCCATTGACGAGTCCAGACCAAGCAGAAAGTTGCAATTGGATATCTGTGAAGGCATTGGACAGACAACCCCCCCCCCCTCCACCTCCTCTTGTCTTCTCTTAATTTATCCTCAAGCCTCGGTTCTCAGAATGCTACGGTCGGCACGAACATGCGCCTCCGGCTCGGCCAGGAGCTGGCTGGTTAGGCCGAGGGGCAGCAGCACGAGGGCTCTAAGCACATGCTTGAACTCCAACAAGCCGGCGGCAGTCAACCCCCTCCGCACCCCTCATACGTCACTCCCTCACAACACCACGACGACGACAAGATATTTCCACGCCTCGTCCACAAGAATGGCCGGCACGAGAACCGAGAGCGATGCCTTTGGCGAGATCCAGGTCCCCGCCGACAAGTACTGGGGCGCCCAGACTGAGCGATCCCTCGAGAACTTCCGCATCAACCAGCCCCAGGACCGCATGCCCCCGCCCATCATCAAGGCATTTGGTATTCTCAAGGGCGCTGCTGCTGCGGTGAACGTGCGCTATGGTCTTGGTATGTCCCCTGGGCAGAAGGACAAATAGAGGTCCAGACGAACACGAGAGATGCAAAGAGAGGAGAGAGAGAGAGAGAGAGAGATCCTGCAGGCATGGGAAGACTCACACGTACAAATGCGCACACAATCTAGATCCCAAGGTCTCCGAGGCCATCCAGCAGGCCGCCAAGGAGGTCGCCGACCTGAAGCTGATCGAACATTTCCCCCTCGTCGTCTGGCAGACCGGCTCCGGTACCCAGTCCAACATGAACGCCAACGAGGTCATCTCCAACCGAGCTATTGAGATCCTGGGCGGCCAGATGGGCTCCAAGAAGCCCGTCCACCCCAACGACCACGTCAACCGCTCCGCCTCCTCCAACGATACCTTCCCCACCGTCATGCACATCGCTGCCGTCCTCGAGATCGAGAACGAGCTCGTCCCGAGCCTGAAGAGCCTGAGGGATGCGCTGCAGAAGAAGGTGGACGAGTTCGAGGCCAAGAACATCATCAAGATTGGACGGACGCATCTGCAGGACGCCACCCCGTTGACCCTGGCGCAGGAGTTCTCTGGGTACGTGGCCCAGCTGGACTTTGGCGTCCAGAGGGTGGAGTCCAGCCTGCCAGCCTTGCGACAGCTGGCGCAGGGAGGCACCGCCGTGGGCACCGGTATCAACACTTTCCAGGGGTTTGCCGAGGCCATCGCCGAGGAGGTCTCCAAGATGACTGGCACCAAGTTCGAGACGGCGCCTAACAAGTTTGAGGCCCTGGCCGCCCACGACGCTGTCGTGCAGTCGCACGGCTGCCTCAACACCCTGGCCGCCTCGCTCACCAAGATCGCCCAGGACATCCGATATCTCGGCAGCGGGCCCCGGTGCGGCCTGGGCGAGCTGATCCTGCCCGAGAACGAGCCTGGCTCCAGCATCATGCCCGGCAAGGTCAACCCGACCCAGTGCGAGGCCCTGACGATGGTGTGCGCCCAGGTCATGGGCAACAACGTCGCCTGCACCATCGGCGGCATGAACGGTCAGTTTGAGCTGAACGTGTACAAGCCCTTGGTCATCCGCAACCTGCTCCACAGCATCCGCCTGCTGTCTGACGGTATGCGGTCGTTCGAGAAGAACCTGGTCGCTGGTCTGCAGGCCAATGAGGAAAAGATTTCCAGCATCATGAAGGAGTCGTGAGTTCCCCTCTTTTCCCTTTCCACCGCCTGGCTATGTAATATGTTTGGCAACCCCAGGGTGTGTGCTAACGAATGGGGCCCTAGTCTCATGCTTGTAACCTGCCTGAACCCCAAGATCGGCTACGACATGGCCAGCAAGGTTGCCAAGAATGCCCACAAGAAGGGCCTGAACCTCAAGGCGTCTGCCCTGGAGCTGAACGCGCTGACTGAAGACGAGTTTGATAACCTCGTCAAGCCTGAGCTCATGATCGGCCCCTCGCCTTACAAGGGCTGATGATGATCATCGACCAGTGCGTTGTGGTCAGCAAAGTATCATAGAAATTGTATAAAGAAAAATCAAACAGGATCTGGAGCAATGTCTACCTTATACACTACACTTTGCTTTCCAAGCATACCCTGTACATTACAGTGACAACTCGAGCCTTTTACTCCCTCTACCGTCTCCTTCTTTCCCTTCCGTTCTATAGAGCGTGTCTGGTTGATTGCTACGAAGGTTATGTATATATGAAGATCACCATCTAGGAATTCTTGACCAGGGGGCTACTGATGCCCAAATGTGCAGTGCTCAAACCTGTACTATACATAGAACCTATGCCCTGTCAATTTGTAACACTTTCTCTTATGAACGCCACAATGTGGCTTGTGGGGAATGACGATATTTAGTCAGGAACGGGGCCTTTTGGGCGAATCGGAGTCTACGGCTGTTTCGGCAGGGCAACCCCCCACTTTGGGGCTTCTGCTTTGTCTTGGGAAAGTTGGAGTTCAAACGCAATTTCTCTCGACAAGCCCCTCAGTTATTACTGCTACCTCAGCCTTCTTTCTTGTCTCTGCCCCTCCCCCCCTCTCTCAGTCTTCTTCCAACAGAATACCCCGGCGCCTAGGCTCTGTCCCTCCGTCCCTCCTGCCCTGTCTGCCTCGCTGCCTCTCTTGTCTCCATCTTTGTTCACTCTTTCCCCTCTTCTTTGTTTCAACTCGACTTCTTGAGGCCTTTCCCGGCGATAAGTCCTCTTGAAACGTCACCAGAACACGACATTTATTGTTCAGTACGACCATAATCAACAGTCTGTACCAAGGTGTGATCTCGAGGGCCAGCGTTATGTCGAGTCCCACCCGTCCAGCTATGACCCGACCTCGTCTTGACTCCTCTAGGAGGAGTAGCTCGTACCTGCAGGAGTTCCAGCAGTACCGGCCCCCCAACAAGCCCGAGAGCCACTTTGGCATCGACACCGTCGTCGAGGATGTCCCTGGAGCTCCTGCGTCGTCTGCGGCCTCACTCCCGAACTCGGCGTCCCCTCCCTACTACAGGGGCGTCCCCTCGGCCGACAACCCCCCCAAGGTCGTCGACGGCTTGAGCCACGACCTCTCGCATCCCAACTGCGCTCCACCGCCGGGACAGACGTCGAACAAGCTGATCGCGACGCTCTTCTACAAGACCAAGTCCCAACGCGTCTCGAACAACGCCGTGCCCTCGCCCCAGAAGCCCGCGTCGCCCCAACCCGGCGCGATGATATCTGAAGGGTCTGACATCCCCGCCAACATGGCCCCGACGACCGACCCCTCGACCTTCCCCCTCGAGCCGCCCGCCGCCGAGCCCGAGCCTCTCGACCACCTCTACGGCTCATATATCTCGCCGCTGTGTATTACCTCGTTCTTGCACCTCACATCCAGCTTTCCGCTGCCCCCAGGGTCCGACAACATGACCTCAGCGCACAGGTGCCTGGACAGCTCGGAGCATCCCCTCGTGGTGGAGCTCACGCTCTCGCCAGCGCCTGCGCCGTCGTATCTCTCGCTCGCGGACCTGCGCAAACACGAGCTCATCTACCGCTTCGAGCGCGAGTGGAACGTCGACGTGGCGCTGCAGCCCGACCTGCTCTGGCGGCGGCACCCGCGCCTGGTAGTGTTCGACATGGACTCGACGCTGATCACGCAAGAAGTCATCGACCTGCTGGCTGCGACGATCCGCGACCCGCCCGACCTGGCGGCTAAAGTGGCGGACATCACGCACCGGGCCATGCTGGGCGAGCTGCAGTTCGAGAGCGCGTTCCGTGAGAGGGTGGCGCTGCTTAAGGGCCTGCCCGAGACCATCTTCACGGAGCTGAGGGCGGTGCTGGACGTGACCAAGGGCGTGCGGCCGCTGCTCAAGGCGCTGAAGAGGCTGGGGGTGCGCACGGCGGTGCTGAGCGGGGGCTTCCAGCCGCTGACGAGCTGGCTGGCGTCGGAGCTGGGAATCGACCACGCGCACGCGAATGAGGTGGTGATAGAGGACGGGCGGCTGACGGGCGAGGTCAAGGGGACCATTGTCGGGCGGGAGAGGAAGGCAGAGCTGCTGCAGGAGATTGCCAAGAAGGAGGGCATCGACCTGAGCCAGGTGGTGGCCGTGGGAGACGGTGCCAATGACCTGAAGATGATGGCGACTGCGGGCCTGGGCGTGGCGTGGAACGCGAAGCCCAGGGTGCAGATGGAGGCTGGGGCGAGGCTCAACGGGGAGAGTCTGCTGGATCTGCTCTACCTCTTTGGATTCACAAGGGAGGAGATTGAGACGCTGTCTGCGTAAGGAAGGGCAAGACCCTTTAATTAGGGCGTCTTTTGCACAGAGAAGCAAGCATTCAAGCTCTTGTTATTTTCCTTGTTCAAAAGACTTTGAACCTTGGACTGTCTTGTCTCTCTACATGGCACGATTACTGAGATATGTATGCCATGCACACAGCCTGCATAACTTACGCTTGTTGCTAAGAGTAGTTGTAAAGATAGCAGCAGCATCAGCAGTAACGTCAAACGGAATTCACTGGCGTACAAGGAAGAAGAGAGTGAAAGGAAAGAGAGGGGGGAAAATAACCAATGCGGCAGGAGGTGCGAAGCAGGAGGAGAGGGACAAGAGAATGAGTATTCCCAATGGTTTGGACCGTGTTGCGATTCTCGTCCAGCCCCCGGGCCGGCTACGGAACGGCATCCTTCGTCCCGTAACTGCAACACACAGCAAATTCACGACCTCCCCTCATATGCTCGTCCTTGGTCGCACACAGTTCGGAAAGCCCTAGTCTTTGGTCTGATGTATTTGCTGTGAGGACCGGCAGTGAAACTATTTTTCTTTCGTTATTCTTCTTCATTGCTCCATGAAAGATACGGTGCAGAGGCGAGACGGGAGGATAGTAGTAGAGCCGGCCAGTCAAGTCATTCAGTACCTTTCTTACCTCGGTTAGGTCTTGCGCCGTTGCGCAGGCGCGGATGCGAATTTACTGCCACACACCGCGGCGCATGAATCATCCACGCACGCCTCGCAGTCCGCGCCTTATTCTCACTTTCGCCCTCACCTTCTCAACAAAATAAATTACTGCTTTGATGATTTTATATACAACCGACCTGGCCCGGCCCTCGAAATATCAAATGTATACAATAAGCAACAAGCAACACACAAAGCTACTAATTAGCCACATTGCTTCTTCTTCTTCTTCTTCTTCTTTCTCTCTCTTCTTTCTCTGACATAACTAACCTCTTGGAAAACTTCCTCTTGCTTTTGTCTCTTCACCAAACCCCAATTCCATCCCACACCTTCACAATAACCCCCCCAGCAGCGCCTGCAGCCCCTCCCTCTTCCACCATGGGCTCCGTCGTCACCACCACCACCACCACCACCACACCGCCCCCAGGCACCACGCCCAAAGCAGCAGCCGCCGCGGGCCCAACCTTCAAAATCCGCAAAGCCACCTTCCAAGACGCAGAACAGATCGCGGCTCTCGGCGCCGCCGTCTTCACGCACTCCTTCAAGGAATCCGGGTGCACGGCGCAACAGCTCCGGTCGTACCTGGACGAGGCGTACACGGTGGCCGCCATCCGAGCCACGCTCACGAGCCCGGCGCAGGAGACGCTTGTGGCTACTGGCGTTATCGCCACAGGAGGCGAGAAGGAGGGCGGTGAAGACGACGACGACGACGACGACGACGACGACGACAGCAACAACAGCAACAGCAACAGCGACGGCACGGAAGAGAAGCTGCTGGGTTTCGCCGTTCTCAACTACACCACCTCTCCCTCTGAGCCCGCCATCGCCGGGTTCCCCCGCCCCGTCGAGGTGCAGCGGCTGTATGTTGACCTCGGCGCACACGGTCGGGGGATCGGCACGGGGCTCATGGCGGCCGTGGAGGAGCTGGCGAGGGCCGAGGGGGCTTACGAGACGGCCTGGCTGGGGGTCTGGGAGCGGAATTTTCGGGCACAGGGGGTGTATGGAAAGTTAGGGTATCGACGGGTTGGGGAGCATGTTTTTGATGTTGGGGGGGATGCGCAGACTGATTGGATCATGGTGAAGGCGTTGTGATTTTGGGGGTTTACTTAGAGAGGGACTAGATCTGGGTTCTCTTTTCCTTCCCTTGATTTGGGCGCTGGAATAGACATTATAGACAAGTATATCTTCTGGGGAGGAGATTATTGTGGATGGAGCCGGGTAGGGGGTGGCATGGGTGTTTGTGTGGTTAGCAGGTGTTGGGTCTTCAGGTCACGGCATTTGGTTGTGCAAGGGACAATATGTTGTGTCTCCTGGCTATATTGACGCTTGGTTGTTGAGCAATTTGGGCTCATAGGATAATGCCTTGAGGTTTCATAATAAGAAGACTTGGGTGTATAATCATGGCACTTGATCCTTGAGTACGCATGCCATGCCTCCCTCCTGTTGGTTCACGTACATAATAGCTGTGGCATGGGCATTGGTTGGGCTGTTTGGTGAGTATATCATAAGAGAGTGTGTCAGAAAGCTAGGTTCCTTCATGAAGAACACTAGGGCCTGTAAAGAAGGCCTCGAGGACTCATAGTATGATAACCACGTCTTCTACAAATGTAGCAAAAGAGGCCTTGTGTATAGTCAGGGAAGGCATTTGGCTCTTTGCTGAAGGGGGTTAGGCCCTGTAGGACAGACACCTGGCTCTCTAGAAGGCAGCTGGGTGTTCTGGAGATGGCATTTAATTGTGTAGTGAAGAGACTGTGATGAGAAGAGCCTTGTTGTGGGATAATAATTTATTGCTGATAGCAGAGCAGGGCTATTGGGAGGAGGCGGCCTTGATCTACAGCAGCTTCTCAAAAACATGTTCCTTGGGAAAGCCTTGGGTGGCAAGTCAAATGGTGCCCCTGGTGGCTGCTGGAACCACACGTTGGGAAACAACTTGCCTCAGAGCCCCAGCACTCGCAGCAGACATTCTTGAGAATGGAGGGTAGTCTTGATTAGAAATGAACACACAAAAGAAGATGGAAAGAAGACTTCTTAAAGCAAGAGAGGGCGGCATCAAGCCAAGTCTGGGTGAAGCGTGGCCGCTGCCTAATAACTCAAGTACACCTTGCCGCACTCGTTTGCTGACCTCTCCCACACCACTCGATCAGTCTAAAGAATCAACAGACAAGTAACAACAATTCAACGATGGCTTCTAGATAAGTCATTTCAACAGCTGTTTCTATCACTTAGGAATCAAGGGCCGTGCACGTAGTACAGTGGTCGAGGTGGTTAACTCCAAATCCCACTGTATCTATAAGATACAGTCCCCTGGCTGCAATAGCCGTTATAGGCAGCTGTATGTTCAATCCTAGCCTCTAGGAGCCTTTGATTCATTTTTTTGCACTTTTTTCAATTGAGTTTTTGAATATTTTATTTTACTCTTATGAACTCATCACTTTGACAACTATCACTGCGAAACACACACACACACACACACACACACACACGATGGCTGCTGAGGTACGATCACAAGCTGGTTCAAAGTTCTTGACAAGATAACATTTTGCTGCTGCAGTATACAAAGATATCTATATAAAAGACAGATCACCGCCAGAAATACACACACACACATATATATAGATATACATAGATATATATATATATATATTTGTCCCCAAGCCTCACTCAGATCAAGGTCTATCCTGCCCTAGGTAACCTTCTTCTGTCTCTTTCTTAACCCATTGTAAATCTCTTCGCGTACGTTAAGCACACATCCACACACCCGCACACACTCAGAAGCGGTCCAGCAGACCCTGGCTCTCGAGCATGAGCACGATCTGGTGAACAATGGACCGCACGCTCTGCTTCTCGGCATCAACCACCAGGTCGGGCTTGGAGGGGGCCTCGTAAGGGTCATCGACACCAGTGAAGCCCTTGATCTTGCCGGCGCGGGCGGCCTGGTAGATGCCGCGCTTGTCGGTCTTCTCGCACTGCTCGAGCGATGTGGCGACGTGGACAAGGTAGAAGTCGCCGTACTTCTCGACGAGCTCGCGGGCGTGGCGGCGGCTCTCCTCGAAGGGGGCGATGGGGGCGGCGATGACGGCGGCGCCGGAGCGGGTGAGCTCGGAGGCGACAAAGGCGATGCGGCCAATGTTCTTGTTGCGGTCCTCCTTGGAGAAGCCCAGCTCGGACGACAGCTCGGAGCGCACCGTCTCGCCCAGCAGCATGGACACGGACCGGCCGCCCTGCTGGTTGAGCGTGACCTGCAGGGCGCGGGCGATCTGGTCCTTGCCCGAGTTCATGTAGCCCGTCAGGAAGATGGTGAAGCCCTGCTGCGACCTGGGCGGGTGCGACTCGCGCAGCACCTTGACGACCTCGGGGTATGAGAACCACTCGGGGATATCGCGGCCGCTGCGGAGCCTGGATCGGAGCTCGGTGCCAGAGATGTTCAGGGTGCGCACATCCTTGGGGATGGTGTCGACGGGCGCGTACTCGTCGCTGTCAGGCAGGTAGGTCATCATCTGGAAGGGCACGACCTCGATGCCCAGCTCGTCGCGGTACTTCTCGACGGCGTACTGGGCGTCGTAGGGGCCGTAGAAATCCGTGCCCTTGCTGTTCTTGCCGGGACCGGCGTGGTCACGACCGACGATGAAGTGCGTAGCGCCGTGGTTCTTGCGGATGATGGCGTGCCAGATGGCCTCGCGGGGACCACCCATGCGCATGGCCAGGGGCAGCAGGCCCAGGACGGCCATGCCGTTGGGGTATCTGGGGAGGAGCGCCTTGTAGACGCGCACGCGGGTGAAGTGGTCAATGTCACCGGGCTTGGTCAGGCCGACGACGGGGTGGATGAGCACGTTGGCGTAGTGGGAGCGGGCGGCGCGGACCGTCAGCTCACGGTGGGCACGATGCATGGGGTTACGCGTCTGGAAGGCGACGACACGAGTCCAGCCCAGCTTGTCGAAGTGCAGACGAATCTCAGCAGGAGTATCTGTGTAAGGTTTGCCAGTTAGTACTCTTTCCTCCTTATACACGGACTACGAATAATGAAAAGTAGAACGAAATACTCACATCGGAGGTCGACAAAATCATAGTGCTGCAGGCGGTTGACAGCCTCCAGCTTGCCACCGACGTAGTACTCGCCAGCTGTGTGGTGGAGGTACTTGACGGCAGGGTGAGCCTCATCGTTGTCGCCAAAGACCTCCTTGGCCTCGAGGACCCTGCAAAGATGAGTTTCGATGTCAATAATCACAAGTTCGCTCATCATATACTCTCTCATATGCCATTAAGTGGCACACACACAGAGAAGGGCAGGGGAGGTAACTCACTTGTCAGGCTTGTAAATGTCCTCAATAGTCATAATGGCCAGGTTGCGGTCATCGCGGAAGTCTCTCAGGGCGACCCTCTTGCCAGGCTTGAGGGCAAGCTCTTCAATTTCAGATTTGGACAGATCCAAGGTGATGGGCATGGAAAAGAGGATGCCACTCTCGAGACGGTTCTCCTTGACGACTCTGTTGTTATGGGGTACATCTTGTTAGTATTTTTCCCCCTTTCTTTTTGGTGAAAATCAAAAAAGATAGACATAAGCGGTGCGATCATCCAAATTTCCTCGTGATAAATGACAACGTCTTGAGAATTTGTCGAGAATGATATGTTGCGTTGCGAAGAGTGTGTGAGAGAGAGACAGAAAACTTACCCATTGTAGTCCTTCTCATTCATGAAACCTGCAACCACAGAAAGAGAACGAGTCAGTCCACACGTCATCGTAGCGAGGTCAGAGCTTCAGAATTCCCACCCCCAAACCCCCATGGCCCGCAGACTGCCCATGGCGTCGCATCGCATTAGGATCCTCAGCCGGCCACGCAATGAACAGCGGGGCTGGCACAGGCTCCTGAAAATGTAAGATGGAGCCCCGCCGACAGGGGCACACGGACAGCTTTTTTGGTGACTTCTGCCCCTCGTCCCCCCCCCCCCCACCCATTTCCTGACGCACTGCCAATTGGCAGGCAAAAGCCAGGAGACTATCAAGACGAGGAGGGGTGTTTTTGTGTGTGTGTGCGCGCTCGAGAGTAATCATAGCCATACAATGCAGGTGGGCAAAAGAAAGGAAGGGTGAAGAGAAGAGGAATGGGGGGGTGAGGGGTTCAATGGCTGTTGCACGTAGCTCCTCTATGATTCTCCTCATTTCACCAGCGACACGTACCTTCGAGAGGAGAGAAGCCGCCGTTCAGGATCAGCTCGAGATCGCAAAGCTGGCGTTCAGTCAGAATGACAGCCGTCAGGGTCTCGGCCTCAGCCTCGAGCTCAGCCTGGCGAGGGGCATCGCGGGCGAGCAGATCCTTGAGGATACCACCGTGAGGGGGGTTGGCCATTGCGTCTTTGTGTGAGATCGGGTCTCGGGGTGGTGATTTGAAGCTTCGGGGCTTCTGAATCAGGCTTTTGCCTGTGTTTCGGATGCCGGTACTTGAGAAGGGTCGCTAGGACTCTGGGAGAGGGGAGGAGGTTAGGAAAGAAGAGGAGGACAAACACGAAGAAGAGAATGACAGTGGTGAGGAGCAGTAGTAAGAGTACTGGTGTGCTGATGAGGTGGCTCGAGGAGCAAGTGACAGCTCAGGGCGACGAGGAGGAGGGAGAGGAGGAGGAGGAGGAGGAACAGAGAGATGACAACAACAGGCTGTCGTCTTCCAGATCGATGGAGGGAGCGGTCAAGTGGGTTTTATGTAGTGTGTAGATCCAGAAGCTCATCCACCGCACATGGGACTTACGAAACCCGGTCCAGGGAGGGTATCCAGTCTTACCAGGTTGTGTGTTCAGGAGAAGGATACGCTCGACCGTCGGTCAAGCAAGGTTGGCTGTGGTTTCGATTTTTTGCCTGTCACTTCTGTTTTGAGAGGTGGTTAGTTGATTTTCTTAATTTTTCTTCTCACTGTGCCGGCAACGGAGTAAAGACCGACTGACAAACTGACGGACAGGGCTTGGGAGAGACTTGAATGCCGCTTGCTGTCCTCTACTCTTGAGTTCCAGGGTATCTTTTTCCCTTCTTTGTTTTCTCTTCTCGTGGATGTCCAAAGTGGTAGGTGTCATTAGCGATTTCCCTTACAGAGAGGAGACAAACATCGATGGCACGACAAGATATACGATTTTTACAAAACCCGGCGTTGAACCGGAGCATCGCCCAGCCCTGTACTCCTGCAGCCCTGTAATGCTGCTGACATTGATATTTGCTACCACCATAGGGCTTCTAGAAATTCTTTTCCACTCCTAGTGCCGGATGACGTGATTATACCACCACAGGTACTCTTCCGCAGAGCATCTGCCCAAAAGGTACACCTAACCGACTCCCGCGCGTGTGAAAAGGAAGGGCCGACGGCAACGGGGAAGCGCTACGGACACTAGACTTCCAGACCCAGGCCGGCCAGACAGAGAGTGTGGTAATAGCTCGAAAACCCACCCCAAAAGGGAGGCGTTAGTAGCTAATTCATTCAGCCCTGGGACCGACTGCCGCGCTCTGTTCCACAGTGCCAAATCAATACGCTGGGAACGGTTTTTGGTGGCGCTATGGTCCTGGCATACGCGGCCCCTCTCCTGAAAAATATCAAAGTACATATACATGGTAAATTGATGGGGAGGGTAATTAATTAACGGTGCTGGTTTTCTGGTCTCTTTCGCCTTGTTCCATCTGATCAACCTGGAGGTGCACTTCTCCTGACGAGGATTGGAGCGAGTTTTACTGGGCTCTGGCGTCAATCAATTAATCTGGGAATACAATTCCCCACCTTTCGTCTTCTTCTCTCCCCCCTCCCATGCATCTTTGCTGCTGGCCTGGCCAACTTGGACATACGGCTTAGACACAAGCAGAGCTGAGTGACCACCAGCCGTGCAAGTCGGTGGTAGTACGGCTGCGGCAGGCCGGTGGGGGGCAACGGATCCCCGGGCGAAAAACACCATCCGTATTCCCATTTTAGAATGTTTTAGGCCCTGTGCCCTTGTCCCAGGGCTATGTTGACTTCATTTGGAATCCCCCCCTTCGGACGCCGAAACGCACCACCACTCTTTCCCTTTCGCCTCGGGGTTTTCACCAAGAAAGCAAGCAACGAAAGGTTGTGTGAGGTTGATCGATTACACAACCGGGCAACAACTAAAGAGCCAAGCAAACAAGCAAAAGCCCAAGGAGCGGAAGCGATTGGCGTTGCGGCCGCTCGGGGATTTGGGGCAGCCGACAGCTAGGAAGCGTGCCTGGATGAGGCAGGTCTCGCTGTTCTCTCTGGTCTTTCCTTCTGCGCCGCCAGCCCTGATAATGAGGCTGGGCACGAGAGCTGACGTCCTCCGTTCCAACATTAAAGAGGACAGTGGCGTCTTCCCCCGGACTGCCCGTCGGATCATGTCCTCGTCAGCTTTTGTCACTGAAGCCCACGAACTGGTGGTGGCGGCCGCCGCAGTGTAAGTGCAGTACATGCCATGGCCCCTGTTCGACAAATCCCTGAACGAGACACCTCACTATGAACAACGACGCGTGTGTTTTGGTCTGTGCGAAAGGGGCCCTGCCTTGCAGGCCACGTTGCAGGGTCATATCCCGTAAACATGATGCCACGCTGCCATGGTGCCGTGAAACTAGAACCCTTGCTGAGAAAGACAGTTGCCATACAGCTCAGCTCAACTCAGCCCGGTTGGCAAGGCCATACGACACCTTTTGGTGGGACATGGAACGAACCGCTGACGACTATACTTAGGCTGCTGCTCCAGCCTATCTCTGACCAGCAAGGCTACGTTTCAAGAGTGGACTCTCTTTCTCTCTTTCTTCTCTATTGATTGCAAGCCTGACAACGAGCGGAGCTCATCAGCATCTTTCTTGACAAGGCTTGTCCAGGAGCAGCCGCTTATTACAAAATGGATTATTACCCACTACCCCGCCAATTTCATCGACACAAAAGGACCAGTTGCGTCCAGGCCCAGTGAGGCTCTCACTCTCACACTCTCTGATAGAGGCGCGAAAGTTAGGTTCAAATTAGGCGGGTCTGGGGAAACCGGTCCGGTCCCTGCGTCAAAGCTCGGGTTCATCCGAGAAATGATACAATGACCTCCCAAGTCAGAATGCGTTTATTTACCACGGAGACCGAGCAACGAGGCCGGCACGAGACAGGCCATGGCAGTGTCACGGTCAGGTTGAGGGTTTGGAAGGCCGGACGCGCATGAAGTCCGTCATCTTCCCGCCGGACGCGTATAGTATTCGTCGCCGGTTGTTAGATTTAGTAACGAACGTTCTAGGTAATTTTCTTCTTCTTCTTCTTCTTCTTCTTCTTCTTCTTCTTCTTCTTCTTCTTCTTCTTCTTCTTCTTCT